>JAYKKI010000112.1:0-122500 GCA_039881145.1 Druceiella hillmani | reverse complement strand
GAAATATTAAAGCCGAATTGCAGCTTTCTAAGTAACATAGTTTACTTTTCGAGAGTCTGTTAGCAAAATAAGTCTAGTAAATGGTAACTTTGGTGGCTTTTACGATAATAAACTACAGAAAGCGTAACCATAAAGAGATTACTTAGAGAATAAAATACCGTTACAAATGTTCAGCATATTTTATTACTCATAACTTTATAAATATTTCATATTCATCTCTTTTCAGCATTGTTTAAATACAAGATATGAGAAATATTAAAGCCAAATTGCAGCTTTCTATGTAACATAGTTTTCTTTTCGAGAGGTGGTAACTTTGGTGGCTTTTACGATAATAAACTACAGAAAGCGTAACCATAAAGAGATTACTTAGAGAATAAAATACCATTACAAATGTTCAGTATATTTTATTACTCATAATTTTATAAATATTTCATATTTATCTCTTTTTTGCATCGTTTATATACAGGATATGAAAAATATTAAAGCCAAATTGCAAATTCCTATGTAACATAGTTTTCTTTTCGAGAGGTGGTAACTTTGGTGGCTTTTACGATAATAAACTACAGAAAGCGTAACCATAAAGAGATTACTTAGAGAATAAAATTCCTTTACATATGTTTCGTATATTATATTACTCATAACTTTACAAATATTTCATATTTTTGTTTAGTATTGTTTAAATAGAGGATATGAGAAATATTAAAGTCGAATTGCAGCATCCTATGTAACATAGCTTTCTTTTCGAGAGTCTACTAATAAAATAAGTCTAGTAAATGGTAACTTTGGTGGCTTTTACGATAATAAACTATAGAAAGAGTAATCATGTAGAAGAATACTTCGAGAATAAAATTCCTTTTCAAATATTCCATATATTTTATTACTCTTAACTTTACAAATATTTCTATTTTCTTTTTGAGAGTCTGCTAACAAAATAAGTCTAGTAAATGGTAACTTTGGTGGCTTTTACGATAATAAATTATAGAAAGAGTAACCATGTAGAAGAATACTTAGAGAATAAAATTCCGTTACAAATGTTCCATATATTTTATTACTCTTAACTTTACAAATATTTCTATTTTCTTTTCGAGAGTCTGCTAACAAAATAAGTCTAGTAAATGGTAACTTTGGTGGCTTTTACAATAATGAACTACAGAAATCGTAGCCATAAAGAGATTACTTAGAGAATAAAATACCATTACAAATGTTCCATATATTTTATTACTCTTAACTTTACAAATATTTCTATTTTCTTTTCGAGAGTCTGCTAACAAAATAAGTCTAGTAAATGGTAACTTTGGTGGCTTTTACGATAATAAATTATAGAAAGAGTAATCATGTAAAAGAATACTTAGAGAATAAAATTCCTTTACAAATGTTCCATATATTTTATTACTCTTAACTTTACAAATATTTCTATTTTCTTTTTGAGAGTCTGCTAACAAAATAAGTCTAGTAAATGGTAACTTTGGTGGATTTTACGATAATAAATTATAGAAAGAGTAATCATGTAGAAGAATACTTAGAGAATAAAATTCCGTTACAAATGTTCCATATATTTTATTACTCTTAACTTTACAACTATTTCTATTTTCTTTTCGAGAGTCTGCTAACAAAATAAGTCTAGTAAATGGTAACTTTGGTGGCTTTTACGATAATAAATTATAGAAAGAGTAATCATGTAGAAGAATACTTAGAGAATAAAATTCCTTTACAAATGTTCCATATATTTTATTACTCTTAACTTTACAAATATTTTTATTTTCTTTTCGAGAGTCTGCTAACAAAATAAGTCTAGTAAATAGTAACTTTGGTGGCTTTTACGATAATAAATTATAGAAAGAGTAATCATGTAGAAGAATACTTAGAGAATAAAATTCCTTTACAAATGTTCCATATATTTTATTACTCTTAACTTTACAAATATTTCTATTTTCTTTTCGAGAGTCTACTAATAAAATAAGTCTAGTAAATGGTAACTTTGGTGGCTTTTTAAGTCTAGTAAATGGTAACTTTGGTGGCTTTTACAATAATGAACTACAGAAATCGTAGTCATAAAGAGATTACTTAGAGAATAAAACGAGATTACTTAGAGAGAATGTTACGAAGTTCCGTATATTTTATTACTCATAACTTTACAAATATTTCATATTTATCACTTTTTAGCATCGTTTATATACAGGATATGAAAAATATTAAAGCCAAATTGCAGCTTCCTATGTAACATAGTTTTCTTTTCGAGAGGTGGTAACTTTGGTGGCTTTTAAGATAATAAACTACAGAAAGCGTAACCATAAAGAGATTACTTAGAGAATAAAATACCATTACAAATGTTCAGTATATTTTATTACTCATAACTTTATAAATATTTCATATTTATCTCTTTTTAGCTTTGTTTAAATACAGGATATGAGAAATATTAAAACCGAATTGCAGCATCCTATGTAACATAGCTTTCTTTTCGAGAGTCTACTAATAAAATAAGTCTAGTAAATGGTAACTTTGGTGGCTTTTACGATAATAAACTATAGAAAGAGTAATCATGTTGAAGAATACTTAGAGAATAAAATTCCTTTACAAATGTTCCATATATTTTATTACTCTTAACTTTAGAAATATTTCTATTTTCTTTTTGAGAGTCTGCTAACAAAATAAGACTAGTAAATGGTAACTTTGGTGGCTTTTACGATAATAAATTATAGAAAGAGTAATCATGTTGAAGAATACTTAGAGAATAAAATTCCTTTACAAATGTTCCATATATTTTATTACTCTTAACTTTACAAATATTTCTATTTTCTTTTCGAGAGTCTGCTAACAAAATAAGTCTAGTAAATGGTAACTTTGGTGGCTTTTACAATAATGAACTACAGAAATCGTAGCCATAAAGAGATTACTTAGAGAATAAAACGAGATTACTTAGAGAGAATGTTACGAAGTTCCGTATATTTTATTACTTATAACTTTACAAATATTTCATATTTTTTTTTAGTATCGTTTAAATACAGGATATGAGAAATATTAAAGCCGAATTGCAGTATCCTATGTAACATAGCTTTCTTTTCGAGAATCTACTAATAAAATAAGTCTAGTAAATGGTAACTTTGGTGGCTTTTACGATAATAAACTATAGAAAGAGTAATCATGTAGAAGAATACTTAGAGAATAAAATTCCTTTACAAATGTTCCATATATTTTATTACTCTTAACTTTACAAATATTTCTATTTTCTTTTTGAGAGTCTGCTAACAAAATAAGTCTAGTAAATGGTAACTTTGGTGGCTTTTACGATAATAAATTATAGAAAGAGTAATCATGTAGAAGAATACTTAGAGAATTAAATTCCTTTACAAATGTTCCATATATTTTATTACTCTTAACTTTACAAATATTTCTATTTTCTTTTCGAGAGTCTGCTAACAAAATAAGTCTAGTAAATGGTAACTTTGGTGGCTTTTACGATAATAAATTATAGAAAGAGTAATCATGTAGAAGAATACTTAGAGAATAAAATTCCGTTACAAATGTTCCATATATTTTATTACTCTTAACTTTACAAATATTTCTATTTTCTTTTCGAGAGTCTACAAACAAAATAAGTCTAGTAAATGGTAACTTTGGTGGCTTTTACAATAATGAACTACAGAAATCGTAGCCATAAAGAGATTACTTAGAGAATAAAACGAGATTACTTAGAGAGAATGTTACGAAGTTCCGTATATTTTATTACTCATAACTTTACAAATATTTCATATTTATCTCTTTTTAGCATCGTTTATATACAGGATATGAAAAATATTAAAGCCAAATTGCAGCTTCCTATGTAACATAGTTTTCTTTTCGAGAGGTGGTAACTTTGGTGGCTTTTAAGATAATAAACTACAGAAAGCGTAACCATAAAGAGATTACTTAGAGAATGAAATACCATTACAAATGTTCAGTATATTTTATTACTCCTAACTTTATAAATATTTCATATTTATCTCTTTTTAGCTTTGTTTAAATACAGGATATGAGAAATATTAAAACCGAATTGCAGCATCCTATGTAACATAGCTTTCTTTTCGAGAGTCTACTAATAAAATAAGTCTAGTAAATGGTAACTTTGGTGGCTTTTACGATAATAAACTATAGAAAGAGTAATCATGTAGAAGAATACTTAGAGAATAAAATTCCTTTACAAATGTTCCATATATTTTATTACTCTTAACTTTACAAATATTTCTATTTTCTTTTTGAGAGTCTGCTAACAAAATAAGACTAGTAAATGGTAACTTTGGTGGCTTTTACGATAATAAATTATAGAAAGAGTAATCATGTTGAAGAATACTTAGAGAATAAAATTCCGTTACAAATGTTCCATATATTTTATTACTCTTAACTTTACAAATATTTCTATTTTCTTTTCGAGAGTCTGCTAACAAAATAAGTCTAGTAAATGGTAACTTTGGTGGCTTTTACAATAATGAACTACAGAAATCGTAGCCATAAAGAGATTACTTAGAGAATAAAACGAGATTACTTAGAGAGAATGTTACGAAGTTCCGTATATTTTATTACTCATAACTTTACAAATATTTCATATTTATCTCTTTTTAGCATCGTTTATATACAGGATATGAAAAATATTAAAGCCAAATTGCAGCTTGCTATGTAACATAGTTTTCTTTTCGAGAGGTGGTAACTTTGGTGGCTTTTACGATAATAAACTACAGAAAGCGTAACCATAAAGAGATTACTTAGAGAATAAAATACCGTTACAAATGTTCAGTATATTTTATTACTCATAACTTTATAAATATTTCATATTTATCTCTTTTCAGCATTGTTTAAATACAAGATATGAGAAATATTAAAGCCAAATTGCAGCTTTCTATGTAACATAGTTTTCTTTTCGAGAGGTGGTAACTTTGGTGGCTTTTACGATAATAAACTACAGAAAGCGTAACCATAAAGAGATTACTTAGAGAATAAAATACCATTACATATGTTTCGTATATTATATTACTCATAACTTTACAAATATTTCATATTTTTTTTAGTATAGTTTAAATACAGGATATGAGAAATATTAAAACCGAATTGCAGCATCCTATGTAACATAGCTTTCTTTTCGAGAGTCTACTAATAAAATAAGTCTAGTAAATGGTAACTTTGGTGGCTTTTACGATAATAAACTATAGAAAGAGTAATCATGTAGAAGAATACTTAGAGAATAAAATTCCTTTACAAATATTCCATATATTTTATTACTCTTAACTTTACAAATATTTCTATTTTCTTTTTGAGAGTCTGCTAACAAAATAAGTCTAGAAAATGGTAACTTTGGTGGCTTTTACGATAATAAATTATAGAAAGAGTAATCATGTAGAAGAATACTTAGAGAATAAAATTCCTTTACAAATGTTCCATATATTTTATTACTCTTAACTTTACAAATATTTCTATTTTCTTTTCGAGAGTCTACTAATAAAATAAGTCTAGTAAATGGTAACTTTGGTGGCTTTTTAAGTCTAGTAAATGGTAACTTTGGTGGCTTTTACGATAATAAATTATAGAAAGAGTAATCATGTAGAAGAATACTTAGAGAATAAAATTCCTTTACAAATGTTCCATATATTTTATTACTCTTAACTTTACAAATATTTCTATTTTCTTTTTGAGAGTCTGCTGACAAAATATGTCTAGTAAATGGTAACTTTGGTGGATTTTACGATAATAAATTATAGAAAGAGTAATCATGTAGAAGAATACTTAGAGAATAAAATTCCGTTACAAATGTTCCATATATTTTATTACTCTTAACTTTACAAATATTTCTATTTTCTTTTCGAGAGTCTGCTAACAAAATAAGTCTAGTAAATGGTAACTTTGGTGGCTTTTACGATAATAAATTATAAAAAGAATAACCATGTAGAAGAATACTTAGAGAATAAAATTCCGTTACAAATGTTCCATATATTTTATTACTCTTAACTTTACAAATATTTCTATTTTCTTTTTGAGAGTCTGCTAACAAAATAAGTCTAGTAAATGGTAACTTTGGTGGCTTTTACGATAATAAATTATAGAAAGAGTAATCATGTAGAAGAATACTTAGAGAATAAAATTCCGTTACAAATGTTCCATATATTTTATTACTCTTAACTTTACAAATATTTCTATTTTCTTTTTAAGAATCTGCTAACAAGATAAGTCTAGTAAATGGTAACTTTGGTGGCTTTTACAATAATGAACTACAGAAAGCGTAGCCATAAAGAGATTACTTAGAGAATAAAATTCCGTTACGAAGTTCCGTATATTTTATTGCTCATAACTTTAGAAATATTTCATATTTATCTCTTTTGCATCATTTTAATACCGGATACGAGAAATATTAATTGCAGCTTTCTATGTAATATAGTTTTCTTTTCGAGAGTTTGCTAACAAAATAAGTCTAAAAATGGTGACTTTTGTGGATCGGCAAATTATTTTTTTAAGAAAAAACAAATTTGAAAGCTTTTGTTTTCTACTCAAAGATATGCTTTCAAAGATACCTCAAACACCTGAAGAATTGTTTTTTTTAACTTCTTCGGAATCAAATTTTAAATGCTTTTTCCTAAGTTTGGGCTAAGTAGTTACATACAAATTATGTATGAATTTAAATTCCTTATTTTATTTTGTTCGGAAGTTAGAAGCTTCTCACAGTGTTCCATTCGTATTATTCGGATAGGGAACTACAAAAAAGAAATAAGGGTATGTATTTATATAGGATTGCCATCCATCTTCTTTTCCCCGGACCCTGTCCTCTGTTTAAAAGAGCCGCCCAGGGAATTTTTTTTAAATCCAAGGTTGCAATTTTTTAATATTTTCACATTAATTTAATGCGTGGATTAACGAAAGTACTAAACAAAAATCAGAAACCGTATATTAAATTGTTAAGACTAAATATAAATTTACAAAGACTTGCCAGGAAATTTAAAACTCTATTTCTACTGCTGATTTTTTTTAAAGTTCTTTACAGCAAAAGTCTTAACCGCTGATTTCAATTTCAGAGTTTAAATCAAGGATGGAGATTGCAATTGGTTTTTTTTATTGTTTATGCAATAGACGAAACTTTATAATTGTTTTATATGTAATCATATGTATAATTTTTGTCTTTGTAGTCAGTAAGATAAATGAGACTAGATTAAGACAAAATACTACTGATTAATATTATATAATTACTACTGCCTGAATGGAATTTTTTTATTGTTTATGCAATAGATGAAACATAATTTTTTCAAACGTAATCCTAGGCGTAATTTTTTGTTTGTGGTCAGTGAGATAAATAAGACTAGATTAAGACAAAATACTCCTGATTATTATTATATGATTACTATTGCCTGAATGCAATTTTTTATTGTTTATGCAATAAATGAAACTATATTTTTTTCATACGAGATCAAAGGTGTCATTTTTTATTTCTGGTCAGTGAGATAAATAAGACTAGATTAAGAAAAATACTCCTGATTATTATTATATGATAACTACTGCCTGAATGGAATTTTTTTATTTTTTATGCAATAGATGAAACATTATACTTTTTCATATACAATCATAAGTGTCATTTTCTATTTGTGGTCAGTGAGATAATTGAAACTAGATTAAGACAAAATACTCCTGATCATTATTGTATGATTATTACTGCCTGAATGGAATTTTTTTATTGTTTATGCAATAGATGAAATATTATAATTTTTTCATATGTAATCATAGGTATCATTTTTTATTTATGGTCAGTGAGATAAATGAGACTCGATTAAGACAAAATACTCCTGATTATTATTATATGGTAACTACTGCTTGAATGGAATTTTTTTATAGTTTATGCAATAGATGAAACTATAATTTTTTCTTACGTAATTTTAGGTGTCATTTTTTGTCTGTGGTCAGTGAGATAAATAAGACTAGATTAAGACAGTGAGATAAATAAGACTAGATTAAGACAGCGAGATAAGCAAGTCTAGATTAATATTCCTGATCAGTATTATATGATTAATACTGTTTTAATATAATATGAGCTTTTATTTTAATAATCTAATTTTCCGGGGTTACTAACGAAATGCCGTACATTTTACGGGTTTTTAGTTCATAACTTCTAGTTTTCCAAAATGTATCATAGTAACCGTATATTTATATAACAAGTAGTTACTTATAGCTTGTTATCATATATATATATATATATATATATATATATATATATATATATATATATATACATATAGATATATATATATATATATACAGACACACGTTTTGTATATTTTAAAGTACACGTAGTATAAATAATAACAAAGCAACGTCAGAAGCTTTCTTCCACTCTTCACGTGACCTCGGCTCTAATACAACATCTGGCTTTTGACATGGCGTCTTCGCTTCTCGTTGCTTGTTTAATTATAAACACAATGGTATTGTTCGAGGGTCCGTAGACAACGTACGACTCGTATCCGGTCAGTTTTTAATGTTAAATAATTAAAACTGATTGGTATCCGATTTATTAATCGGCTACTATTATGTGACGGAAGGTTAAATTTTAAAAATAATACTTTAATTTAAACTAATTTATTATAAAATGAAATAGAAATATACAAAGATACAGAGATGTTACCAGTACAAGTGTTACAAGTGAAGCGTGTGTTTTATACTTAGTCATTGAGTATTTACAGTCCGGGCTTACAGATAACGTACAAATAACATTTGAAAAGAAACAAAACAGGATGTGATGTTTACACTGAAGCAGATAGATTACTTTTTTATGAAAGTGATAACTTAAATTTACTACGGATGGTTATCTAACATGTATGAATGGTGGTTATCTAACACCATAACGTCCGAGTAACGTTCAATAAGTGTTTATTTTCATGATAGTTAATTAATTAGATATGGTCGTTTTAACGAGAAGTCTTCTTGTGTGATCGTGAAAAAAGTTTCTGAAATAACAGAGTGAAATTAATGTCTATCGTGAAATTTCACGTGAAAACTCAATTTTACCGAGTTATATAGTGAACGTAACGTGCCACTGCTTCTAGCTCAAGTCTAGATTACTCATGTAGTGTGAGTGAAAGAGACGAAATATCTTTTGTGTATTTAACGCGTAATAAATAACGGTAATAAAGCAATCAGGGGATTCATATTTCACGTCGGTGAATTAATATGATATTACTTTGATTTGATCACCAATGGATATTAGAATAAGCAAGCAGGTAGGGATTAAATCCCTACCTGCTTGCTTTGGTTATTTGTTACGTGTTTGCTTCGGATGGACGCATTGTTTGGTTTTTTTTGTTTAATTTACATGTTACAAAATTTTGTAATTGTTTACAAGGCATATAATAAATTAGTATATTGAGTAATATAGGTATAATATATATTTATATTTTGGCAAATTTTAATTATTATGTAAAATCTTATAACTAAATATTTATTTAACCATCTCGCAGATACAGAGTAGTTTATGACTATGTTTCAATTCGCAAACAAAATTGCGATACGTAAATTATGAAAAGAGAAAAACTTTCTTATGAAACGACCATTTAAAATTTAAACAAACATTTAAAGCATAATATAAATAAACCAATCAGGGAATACGTATATGTTAAACGTGTTCGAACTTTGATTCGATCAAAACAAAATCGCGATATGAAAATTATGCAAAAACTTTTCTTGTAATACGACAAATTTTGACAAATATTTAAAGAACCCTCACCGGGTAGTTATCAAATAATTGTTATCGTTTTTTAATAACGTAATATTTCACGAGCTCATAATTACGAATAATTTCACGGCCGTGAAACTTCGTTAACATTTCACTGGTGAAAACAAAATTGAACCGTTGTGAAATAAAAATAAAAATATCGTTCACAACCATATATAATTAAAATAACTGTTATTCACACTATCATAGTACTTTTCGCTAATGGCTTTGCAATATTTATAATTTTATTTTGTTCTTAGTCTTCTGTTGATATAATCCCTTCCAAAATTATATTTAAAGTGCCTGTGCCGCGGCTTCGCTCGATGTCAAAAATTAAAGGGAAACATTTTCTAAAACGCGATAGCAGTGCTGCCTACCTGATTAAATTTCATAAAAATGCGCTCACAAAGTTTCATAAAAATTAGTCCAGCCGTTTAGGAGGAGCTCAGTCACATACACACGGACAAAAGAAATGTATGTATGTATATATATATATATATATATATATATATATATTAATAAAAATTTTAAATTCCATCTAGAAAGAGAAATAAATAATTTTTAGATGTATTTCCTTTACCTATGTGATTAGACCTATTTAAGCCGATTTCCAAGACTGATCTGAATCGGATCATACTGACTGTTCATCAAAACCTTATAGGTTTTGATGAACAGTCAGTAGTACCTACTATTTCATTAATAAAAAAATACGCTTCAAAGGACCATATCGTTTTGTTGCGTTAAAACTTAGAATGTTTACGTCAATGTAAGGCTATTGGCATCATTATAGGTAAATATTAATTTCAACTTGATTTCTCAATCATTTTATAAGAAAAAGGCTTGAACAGATAGAGGGGCGGGTGAACGGAGTGACAGCCAGGTGATTCTATAAGGGTTCTGTTTTTTTTTAATTTAGGCATCGAAACCCTAATAAGCATATATTTCTAAAAATTGCGGTGGTAACGTGCAAGTCTTAAAGAGCGCATCTCGATTCGAATCTCAGTATTGTCCTTTTTTCTTCATATTTTTTTTAACACAAAAAAAATATTATTTATTTACAAATTGCAACAAAAACAATTTTGATGTAATCATCTATTTATTAAAAATTTACTTAATTTTGCATTAATGTTCATTTGCTTTAAGTATAATATTAAAATTTAGTACAATTTCCGTTTATTTTCTTTCAATTATGTATAGGCATCATACATATGTATGTATATATATACATGTGTATATATATATATATATATGTATATATATATATATATATTTACTTTTTTTTTTGTGAAGATCCAGTTGGTAGTATATACATATACGTATGCAATCTATTCTTTTTAGCTTTCCGTTGGTAAATGATAAAAAAGAAATCCTTTTAAAATAAATTCAATGAACAAAAAAAGAAATGTTCCAATAAATTAAAAATTTCGATTAAATTAATTTATTTCTATTATATGTACTATTAACCAAAATTTGTTGACTTTATGCTATTGTGCTATAGACTCTTACCAATATAAAATAATAATCGACAACTGAAATTAATAATTAAAATATAAGTTAACAATCACCAAAAATTTAATTATACATACTATGAACTGAAATTAATTACCATTACATCGTACTATGAACTGAAATTAATTACCATTACATCGTACTATGAACTGAAATTAATTACCATTAAATCTTACTATGAACTGAAATTAATTACCATTACATCGTACTATGAACTGAAATTAATTACCATTACATCGTACTATGAACTGAAATTAATTACCATTACATCGTACTATGAACTGAAATTAATTACCATTACATCGTACTATGAACTAAAATTAATTACCATTAAATCATACTATGAACTGAAATTAATTACCATTACACCATCCTATGAACTGAAATTAATTACCATTACATCATACTATGAACTGAAAATAATTACCATTACATCATACTATGAACTGAAATTAATTACCATTACATCATACTATGAACTGAAATTAATTACCATTACATCATACTATGAACTAAAAATAATTACCATTACATCATATTATGAACAAAGACGCAGACAGGAAAATTGTTGTTAATAAACTATTTCTTTTTGATCGATTTGGTTAATACCTTAGATACGGTATTTTGATTATAATAAAAACTAAAACACGGTACTTCACATTACAAGTGAACTTCGTAAATGTTCATTAAAATGTTTGATTAGATCAAGATTAAACCTGACAACTTAAAAATGGCGACGGTTTAAATTGTAAAACAAATCGCCCAAAAATTCTTGTTACGTTGTTAGTTTGGTCGCAGCCTTATCTAAATACTATTTGATGAAAGCTTTCTCATGAATCTTTCACAATGTTCATAGTAAACGTTGCATTTCTTTTAACCTATATTTTTTCGTTTTCAAATATAACTCCATCTTTAAAACTTTTTTCCTCACATGAAACTTACTCATTGTCTAAGATCTGCGACTAGTCTCATTTAGTTCTTGTTTACGCAGTTAATTCGTTGCTTAAAATATTCAAAGAGCTAAAAAATCAGTTGTATATACCTAGAAATGGGATGACGTATGGATGACGTAAAAATGGAAGAATACAGGCAAATTGATGGAATTCATGCATAAGTTATTGTATTATTAATAGATGTTAATGTGTTATAAATGGTTGTTATTGTATTATAAATGTGTTATAAGTTTGTACGTAGTTTAAGGTAAAACAACTCATTGCCGTATTTATTAATAACATAATTATCTATTCTTCGACTTAAAGTTACAACCAGGTTCTAACTTGTTAATTATAAAGGCTGTTAATGTTTATATGTACTTAAATATTAATGTGAGACCCACGCGAACGAAATATTTTTTTCTATCATACCTACGATTTACTTCGTGACGTGACGTTTCGCCGACTGTAGACATTCGCGCTGCGTGCGTGCATTCCGTAACGTAATAGTTATTAGAAACTGGCCGTCAGCAATACGTATCAATACAATATTTAATTACAAATGTAACTAGGCTATTGAGCGCTCGCCGACCGTCTGTACGTGCACTTAGTCGGCATCGAGTGCGCTCAGTACAGTCAGTCGAATGATACGTGAGAAATCGATACCTCTATAGATAAGATCTGAGATATGGATCTTAAAGTTATCTTGCAGTGTAGTACAGTCGGCATAAGTGACGGGGCATTATTTCTCGAGAGTTCGGCTTACATGGGATACAGTATAGAGTAGGTTAACATTGGATGAATATAATTAAAATAAAAAGCCTTTACGGCGTGTTGTTGATTATAGGCATTTATTTGTTTTAATCATAATATATTAGAGTCGTTAGGTGCTTAGAAAATAATAAAAAGTATTTACTCTGTAGATCACGTGTGAATATTACAATGTCCTTCTGTACGTGCTCGTTGTTAACATTGATATGTATGAACGTGCTTGGTACAGTCACTCATATGATACGTGAGAAATCAATATCATTATAGGTAAGATCTAAGATACAGCTCTTAACGATATCTTACAGCAAAATAAAGTGTACGTAAGTAACGGGGCATAATTTATCAAGAGCTCAATTAACCAGATATAGTGTAGAGGAATCTAATGTTGGATGAACATAATATAAGTCAAGTGCCTTTCGTGGTTTACTGTTTTTTTATTGAATATAGACAATTATTAGCTTTGTTTATAATAGTGATACTATAATTATATGGTGTTAAGAAAATAATACCATATAATTATATATTAGAAATATGTGAATAAGTAACGGGGCATAATTTCTCAAGAGCTCAATTTACGTGAGATATAGTGTAGAGGAATATAATTTTGGATCAATATAATTTAAATTAAGTATCTTTCGCGGTTTATTGTTTTGTATTTATTATAGACAATTATTAGCTTTGTTTATAATAGCAATATTATAATTATATGGTGTTAAGAAAATTATAAAGGGGTTTATTTCATAAATCACAGGGCAACCTTTCATTCCCGTCTGAACGTGCACTTGCATCGATATATAGATTTCAATTGTTACAGTCAGTCGAATGATTGTGAGAAATTGTACCTTTATTGATAAGTACCAATATAGAGATCTTAACGTTATCTTGCAGCGAAGTACAGTATGTTTAAGTGACGGCGCATTATTTCCTGAGAATTCGACTTACGCAGGATCAGTGTAGAGGTGGTTAATGTTGGATGAATATAATTTAAGTCAAATGCTTTTCGCGTGCTACTTTTTTGTTTATAATTTTTATATTACAATTATTAAGTGATAAGAAAATAGAAGAAACAGCTTTTATTCCACAGACCACAGGGCAAGATTGTAACTGCTGTCTGTACGTGCACTTAGCTGGCATCGGTATACAGAGTGCTATTAATATAGTTAGTCCAATTATCATGAGAAATCGATACCTTTATTGATAAGATCTAATATAGAAATCTTAACGTTATCTTGCAGCGAAGTACAATATGCACAAGTGACTATGCATTATTTCTCGATAGTTCGGCATATCTGCGATACAGTGCAGAAGAGGATAATTTTGGATGAATATAATGTAAATCAAATGTTTTTCGCGTGTTACTTTTTTGTTTATACATTCACTCATAGTAATAAGTAATAAGATTGCCATATTATACGAATCCTATTTTATAGCTATGAGTAATTACGCTTAGTTTTTTGTGCAATGTTTATTATTTTTTGTCCATAAAGGGTAAATATTAATTGAAATATAATACACAATTAACAATTAAATGAAACTACGTGATGTAGTATTATTTCTACTTTCTTTAAGTTCTTTACCACGACCTAGGTTATCTTTACTGCTATCTTTGCTAATACCACGTACAGGTGGTATTAGCAAAGATAGCATATTTTTTATAAACATAGCATCTTTGCTAATATCCCACCTGAAGATGTTGTAATACAACGAAACCTAGGTCGTGGTAAAGAACTTAAAGAAAGTAGAAATAATACTACATCACGTAGTTTCATTTAATTGTGAATAATAAAATTATACAAAATTATGGCCAAATATATTCAATATTTGAAATATAATAGTTTTTAGATCTCAAATAAAGTAACTTGATACTGTGGAAGAATTTGAACAAAGACGAAATTCAAGTTTAATTTAGTCAAAACAAAGCTAAACGGCTCTAGTCAGTCGTGGTTATATACAATTACTAATTTATACAATTAATTTGCATTAATTTATCAGCTCTTTAGAGGCACTTTTTCTGTCTAATGATATTGGTTATGCAATGAAATGTCGCTATATGTGAGATCATTAGCAATATTTTTTGATTCAGTTAAACGTCAATAGTGTATACATACGTACATTTTGCATTACGTCATTATATTTTTATAGGTTTTCCTTTTCATTACTGAAGCTCTTGTTCTTGAAAAATATTTGTGACTTAATTTTTAAGCTTTGTCCAATTTGTCGGGTTTTCAATTTCACTCAGGGCGACTGCTACAGGACGATCAGTAATAACGGTTATTTGGTCGCACCAACAGCTAGATGATCAGCCGCGGGATTTCTTTAATTCCATCTTGCTTCTCACCGTATAATTAAACAAAAATTTGTGAACTAAAATTACATAATATTCGTTTAAATATACTGTTTACAAAAAAAAATATTTTTTTTCCATTGCACTCTTTAATATAAAATAATACTTTATTGTTCAAAGTAACAAACTATATGTTAAAAATCGCCGAAAAATTAATTAAAATTAATATAACGATTTTCAAGCTATATAATGTCAGAAAAAGAAATACAATCTAAATTTATGAAAAAAAAATAAATTTAAAATTGTGATAATTTTAAAATCCTTATAACTACTCCTTTTAAGGATATTCTTCAAATTTGAAATTTTAATTTTTTTTTCAAGTATTTAATTTGTTCCCCGCGTTCTGAAATTTCCATATCGTTTTGACCGTTTCTGAGTTACGTGCGCATTAATATGATTCATTGTTATTCCAAATTTGAAGTTTTGACATCATGTATTTTTGAAAAAAATAACTGTAACAGCAAAAATAAAAATTTCGATACATTAAATATGTTTTCGAAGACAATGACTTTTTGGTCTATTAATAAAAAATAGAGAAGAAATTGGTAATCTTTTTAGTTGTTTCTATGTGTCTATTTGTTTCTGTTAATATTACATAAAATATGTTAATTTAAATATATTTTAATTTTTTATATTATTTCAACTCAGAAAAGAAACTCATGTATATTAATTTTAGTTAAATTGCATAATTATATTATTTATTAAAATATCAGCCTACTTACACTACAACATATTTAGTCATTAACCACTCTCTGTCAATAGCAACAAAAAAAATATACACGAGCTTCGCAGCAAGACAAGAGTCCAGTTTATTTAGTAATAAGAATGTTTCTCTGGCAATTGAGAAGATTAATTTTCAGTTTTGGATAAAAAAAAAGTATTCAAGTATAATTTAATTTTTTTACGTATGATTTGACGTAAACATTATATGGTTTGACGTAATGTTTGACATATACACTACATGGTTTGACGTATACACTACTATAGACAATAAGTCCGTGTTTTTTGACATAAATTTTATTTAACATAAACAAGGTTGTCATTTGCTAATTCTAAATAAATATGCATATATGCTATTCAAATATCATCTTGAAATGTATTATCTATATTTGTCTTGACTTGTATGGGCTTGCTAATATTTTGGTGTTTATAAACATTTAACGGTACATAGTAATTCTTTTAAACTAGATATTTATAAATTGTAATTTTTCAGGCCATTTACTATTGCTTACTGTACCTTTCATAGGTGCACATTTAAAAAAAATTATAATTTAACATAAAATTAGAAATAATTGATTTTTGAATTTTTCTTTTTACTTGTGCCATAAGACCTTATTCATATATACGATTTTCAATATTTTAAATTAACCAAAAGTATCCTATCGGTCTTATGTTCAGCGAGTAAGCTATGTGTAAATATATTGTGATATATTGTGGATATACTAAATAATAATTTGAAAATTACTTTGTATTGAAATTTATTTTTAGTATTAATTGAATTTTGAATATATTTGGCGTTAATTTTGTAGAAATTCATTATTCACAATTAAATGAAACTACGTGATGTAGTATTATTTATACTTTCTTTAATTTCTTTACCACGACCTAGGTTTCGTTGTATTACAGCATTATCAGGTGGCCTATTAGCAAGATTACACCATCAAGTGGGCTATCTTTGTTACAAAACATCATCAGGTGGGCTATCTTTGCTAATAGCCCATCTGATGATGTTATAACACAACGAAACCTAGGTCGTGGTAAAGAACTTAAAGAAAGTAGAAATAATACTACATCACGTAGTTTCATTTAATTGTGAATAATTGAATTATTAGTTGTACATAATATTTATTTTAATTCATCTGGCTTGCTACTGGCTCCTATGCCGGTGGTATTTTTTTTATTTGTTTTAACTTTGAATATTTTTTTATAATTTGTTATGTACGAATTGACGTGTTTGAGTGTGCTTTATGTAATAGTATAAAAAAAAACTATGACTATGGTATAAATTAAGAAATATTGGTTAGCATACCTTTCATAGGTGCATATTTAAAAAAAAAATGTGAATCATAGATTTTTTAATATTTCCATTAACTCGTGCCATAAGACTTCCAGTTTTTAAGACTATGGTAAAAATAAAGAAACAAATACGCTTTATAGAACCTTATCTTTTAGTCACGTGAACCAAAAAAGTTGAGATTTTTACACCATCTTAGGGTATAGGCTTTAGTATATTATATTAATATACTGAGATCAACTACATCAAGCCGTTTTTTTTTAAAAAGGGCTTTCACAAACAGATGGGCAGACGAAAGAAAAGCAAGATGATCTTACAATAGTTTTGTTTTTTACATTATGAGAAAAAGAAGAAAAAAAAATGCAGTTATGGTTCTTTTTTATCCAGATAAAGCCGGGAAGGACAGCAAACAAAAGCAATATATTTCACTCATTATAATCATATTATACTCTGGGGCAACTGCAAACATCTAACTATATTAATTTCATACTCAACATGTATGTGAGAGCCAAAAAATTAATGGGCACACAATACAATAATTTTCTCGACAACATAATATCTGAAAACCTTTCTTTTCGCAAAAGAAAAACAACACTCATGAGTATCTCTCAAATTTGCTAAAAAGTCTTGGATATATGGAAGGTGATCGGCAGAAAATACGAACGAGAAATAAAATACATCTCGCTATATAATATAAAAATATTATATTATATATATTATGCCGGAGTATTTCAATTTCGTAACTCCGAATATTATGTCGGAGTATTTCAATTTCGTAACTCCGTATATTATGTCGGAGTATTTCAATTTCGTAACTCCGTATATTATGACGGAGTATTTCAATTTCGTAACTCCGTATATTATGTCGGAGTATTTCAATTTCGTAACTCCGTATATTATGTCGGAGTATTTCAATTTCGTAACTCCGTATATTATGTCGGAGTATTTCAATTTCGTAACTCCGTATATTATGTCGGAGTATTTAAATTTCGTAAATACTCCGACATAATATATTATATATATTATGTCGGAGTATTTCAATTTTAATTCATTTTATTTATTAGTACGTATATTTATATACAGTAAGCGAACGGTGTACAAACATCAGATGTGCTCAGTGTTACCCAAAACAAAAATCGCGTGTAACGTAGGACATAAAGTCTAGATATTATATAATTGTTTATTCCCAATAGATCGTATTAGAGATGCACCCTAATTTTATTTTAGATTTTATGTACTAAAAAAAATTGCAGCACGTACTTTTTATATATTTCGAAATAAAGAAATATTATAAGCAAACATTTCAATGAAAAAAATATTATATGCAAACATTTCATACACACCTACATTTAAACTTCGACATGAATAAAATTATTTCATAACAGCAAAAACAACTCGGAGTATTTGAATTTTAATACAAAGAATGATAAGTAAATTTTGCCTCCTTCAATCATAGCCAAAAGACTAGCAAAAAACGTATATAACGAGACGTAAGCTGATTAACGGCATCGGTTCCTGTTTACGTTGCGTCGTAAACTCTACTTAACACCGTCAAATCAACGTTACGCTGACGAAATTGACGTCAGCCGCAAACACCTGTTGAGATTTTGAACTCGTTCCAGTGATTAATTAATTTTTGACTTCTTCGTTAACGTCGTTGTAGTCAACTGTTAAATTAATGTTTGGTTAGCTCGCCGTTAATTATAAGCGAAGCCTATTATCAGATTGCCCAAGGGTACGCTGTTGTGATAAATAGTATAAGTAAGGAATACATAGTATTACGTAAATGGTGCTTAAGCAGTTCTTTAACTGTCTCAATACAACTATATTATTAGTTTTCCACAGTAACCGGAAGTGCGAAAGGATGTGTGAAAACGAAGTTTTGTTAATTTGTTTTGACGTCACACAAGAGTACATGAGCACAGGAAGAGAGCGATTTGAAATTGTGTTTTCTTAAGAAGAAGTGGTGACAATGAATGATAATTTTAAAATGACGAACAGTTAACAAATGTGTTATCTACCTTGGAGCTGGAAGCTTTTCAGATTTAGGTAAATTTTGGATTCTTTCTCTGGTATACATTTGCTAGGTAATATAGTATATACATATGTTTTTTTCCTTTACCGGATGCCAACTAAACTTTTTCTTAATCTACTTAAGTAAATCTATACTCCATTCCATTGCAAAAGAAAGTTTTAGCAAAAAAAACAATTTGGTAGTTAAAATATGGTTGTCCGAAGTCTACATTCAATCAGTGGAATGACTATTCACAAAACTCATTATATTTCATCCCATGATATTATGAAACTGTGCACAGTAATCACTATATTAAGTGAATAAACTATCATGCTGAATAGTGCTATAAATATTAATATTATAAGGATATTTTACAAATATGAATTGTAAAGTTTAAAAACCACCCTAGCTAGATTTCTCTCACAGAAAACCCAGAGGTATAAAACATTTTGTAAAATATTCAGTATTCTGACGTGTATGATGTCTCTATCCGTATATGCCATTTATTATAAATAATTTATTTTATAATGTGTTGAAGTGAAATGTTTGTAATAAATCAGTTTCAATTTGACATCGATGATATTCGAGTTTTTTTCTAATTTGACTCTTAAACGAGACAGAAATTGCTGATGAATACTTAGACAACAAATAGACTTATATATATATATATATATATATATACATATATATACAGGTTATTTGGACATAAGGAAAGAGAAAAAAACATTGTGACATTTTGTTTTCTAATAAGAGTTATTATTATATTGCAATATTTTTTTAAACATAATATAGTATTCTTTTTTATAATAGTTAAGCTCTTATTCGACTCTATATTTTAAATCAATATTTTTATGTTAGACATGTTTATTTTAAAAAAAATAATATGAGAAAAAAGGTTTAATACAAATATTTAGCATTATTTAAACACAGGTTGGCTTTATATTATACAATTTAAATGAGTATACCAATAAAAAATTACATATTTTAATCACAAATATCAAATATTTGTGATTAAAAGATGTAACTTTTTCTTATTATGTCATATTACATTACTTACGTAAATACAAGAAAATAGTTTACAATATCTGAACTGTCAGATCGGTTTGTTTACAAACATCTTTTGGAAAGGAATGAAGTACAGTGTTATATATTTTAGTTCGTTAGTCAGTAATTAGTTTCTTTATTAATATTTTATTTTCTTTAAATTGCTGTTTTAACGTCTTTTTTGGATGGAAATTAAAATAAAGAGTGCGATTAAAATAGACAAAAAACTGACAAACGTCATTTGCAAGTTAGATTTACGCGGTATATTATTGAAATTCTGATCTGTTTTCTTTTGCTAAAAATAGAAAAGTACATGAAAAAAAATAAATAAAAAATATAGCGAAAATAGCACTTTAACATTTTTATAAGTTGCTATTTATATAATTTATCCCTTCTAAGTAATACTTAGTTCCAAAGTTTAAAGTTATAGAAACATATTTTAATTGAAGATATTTCCTGTAAACTAAATTTTTTTTATAACTGGAAAATACATGTATAATCATTCCAATTTGACCTTTTTTTATTAAAACCTTTTGATTTAAACCTTTGCAATATTTTTCACTTTGGTAGGATAGTTCTACTGACTCATTATAGGTTTATTCACGGGTTGGCAAATTTATCTTTCGTTCAAAATTTTCACTAGAGTGTATTGAGTTCTTATTTAAATTTATTGTTTTTAAATTTGGTTATTGATATAAAACGAAGTACATTATGTATTTATTCCATTTTACGCGGATACTAAATGAAAGAAATTAGTAAGTAGAGTACAAAAATATATAATTTACCACTACACTACAGATGAAAACAAAATTCACTATTAGTCATTTTTATGAAGTATCAATGCAAAGTACCACAAGGTAATATATATATGTAAAAAAATAACAATATATTAAATTTTATACCCCAGTAATAGGAACAGCACAATGGATTTAACAGTAGGTTCACACTCAGGTGGTCACGTGCATGCAGCGAGTATTAGTGTTTAACATTTGCAAAAGGCAAAATGACCAGAATCGATATGTTGTGGAGAAAAAAGGAAATAGGATATGAACGGAAAGATAATATTGCAATTTAAATAAGGGGAGGAATGATATTTCATACGATCTTTGAGATCCTTTATGGATGGTGCATTTCTAATGCCGGTTTCCAATTAATGGCATGAACAGATAAAGAATATTCATAAATTAGGAATATCTAATGTAAGTAGATTCTTTCTAAGTTAACTTAAAATATCATAGATTATCATAAATAGATAATTCTGTGAATCTGCCTCTGAGCTAAAAAAGTACATATAAATTGTTTAAAATATTATATAGCAGTATTATATTATTATATTATAGTATTATATTAGTATTATATTATAGTAATATTATACGAAATGATATAATTTAAGCTGCCATTTAAACTCAAAAATGAAAGTCCTGGTCGTAATCTCTAATGGCAAAATTATTAAACTCAAAAACATGGTCGTAATCTCTAATGGCAAAATTATTAAACTCAAAAACATGGTCGTAATCTCTAATGGCAAAATTATTAAACTCAAAAATTTGACCGTAATCTCTGAAGTCAAAATTATTAAACACAAAAATATGACCGTAATCTCTGAAGTCAAAATTATTGAACACAAAAATATGACCGTTATCTCTGAAGTCAAAATTATTGAACTCAAAAATATGACCGTAATCTCGGAAGTCAAAATTATTAAACAAAAAAATATGACCGTAATCTCTGAAGTCAAAATTATTAAACACAAAAATATGACCGTAATCTCTGAAGTCAAAATTATTAAACACAAAAATGTGACCGTAATCTCTGAAGTCAAAATTATTAAACACAAAAATATGACCGTAAAATCTGAAGTCAAAATTATTAAACACAAAAATATGACCGTAATCTCTGAAGTCAAAATTATTAAACTCAAAAATATGACCGTAATCTCTGAAATCAAAATTATTAAACACAAAAATATGACCGTAATCTCTGAAGTCAAAATTATTAAACACAAAAATATGACCGTAATCTCTGAAGTCAAAATTATTAAACACAAAAATATGACCGTAATCCCTGAAGTCAAAATTATTAAACACAAAAATATGACCGTAATCTCTGAAGTCAAAATTATTAAACACAAAAATGTGACCGTAATCTCTGAAGTCAAAATTATTAAACTCAAAAATATGACCGTAATCTCTGAAATCAAAATTATTAAACACAAAAATATGACCGTAATCTCTGAAGTCAAAATTATTAAACACAAAAATATGACCGTAATCTCTGAAGTCAAAATTATTAAACACAAAAATATGACCGTAATCCCTGAAGTCAAAATTATTAAACACAAAAATATGACCGTAATCTCTGAAGTCAAAATTATTAAACACAAAAATGTGACCGTAATCTCTGAAGTCAAAATTATTAAACACAAAAATATGACCGTAATCTCTGATGTCAAAGTTAAAGTCCAAAAGCTCTCGCAAAAACTTGGTCTATAAATCAATACAATATTTATTCATAAATAATTAAATCTCATTTTACTCGCGTAAAAGGTGGACGATGAGGAAATGAGGACGTGTTTGTTTGGTAATTCCTATCGCTAATGATTCCAATCTGAAGTTACATTATGCCCACTATAGTGAGCGTGTTTCCTCATCTTTTAGCTTAATTAAAAATGAGATTTATTCACTTTTGAATAACTATTTTATTGATTTTAGACCAAGCTTTTACGAGAACTTTTCGAGCTTAATCTGAAATTATACACAAAAAAATTTGCTAAACACACTAATACATTTTACGCCAGATAAATATTGTAATATAACTCGCTGGGAAATGTGAAATTATTGCCAAATTACAGTGAGACTAAGGGTCGTAATAAGCACACGATAAATGCGAATATGCGAGTGTTGAAACATATGAAACAATATTTCAACGAAATGGCGGTGTCAGAAAACGCAATAGCCACCGGTTCACAAAGATCACATATTGTTGCTTCCGTATTATTTAAATTGGAGAACAGCCAAAATAGCCAGATACTGCTCGTATAAAAAAATATTTGTATAAACGTACAGAGTGAGCCATAAATTGGTTTATGATTTTAGATAAATCTTTTTTTATAATATTATTAAATAATTTTTAAAGTCTCTTTAATAAGATTTTTAATGCAAGTAGTCATAAAGTTGTTCGTTTTAGTCTTCATAAATGAGAAATAGATTAGAAATGATGTTAGTGCGGTAAGAATAGTCAGTTGATTGAGTACACAGATACTCGTAAGACGTTCTTTTAATTTGCTTATGTAGATCATACTAACAATCTGTGCACAGTTATATTTTAGTTAGGCATTTACTTGTAAGCAAACATTTTTAACAAAAAATTACTGTATGAATGTTTTGTTAGTGATGGCAAAAGAATTAAAAATTGTCAATCATATATACACACACACACACACACATGCGCTCGCGCGCGCACACCACACACACACACACACATATATATGTGTGTGTGTGTGTGTGTATACATATGAATATAATTTACCTGAGATATATTATAAATTCATTCAGTAAAATTAACAATCACACAGTTACTTATCTCTAATTAATTTATTTAAATAATCATTTCGAATTACTGGATAATTAATTAAAATATTTAATTGCAATTTAGTGTGGATTTTTAGCAATAATTTTTTTTGAATTTTATATAGCATTAACAGCTTAGACCGTTTTCTATTTCACATTTTTAGAAATAAAATTTGATGCTCATTGTAATAATAAGTTAAATAATTTACGATAAAAGCTAAATTTTGATAAGTTAAATAATTTACGATAAAAACACAAAATTTTTAATAAAGCAGTGCATTTTTTATTCTTTTTAATTGAATTTTATAATTTATTTTGAATTATTTATAAAGAGTTGGCCGAATTACTGTAAGCAATAACACTATAATTAATCATATTTTCTAAAGGAGCATGATATAAAGATCTCATTCCTATAGGATGAAGTAGATTATTTAATTTATAAAACAAAAAGGTAAAATACTTGTCTTTTTGGTCAATTTTATTATACGCTTTTTCAATTCATAAAACAATCGAAA
Source organism: Druceiella hillmani (assembly GCA_039881145.1). Classification (NCBI taxonomy): domain Eukaryota; kingdom Metazoa; phylum Arthropoda; class Insecta; order Lepidoptera; family Hepialidae; genus Druceiella; species Druceiella hillmani. The sequence continues at coordinate 98,076 of JAYKKI010000112.1, read as the reverse complement.
TAAAATTCATGATATTTGTAAGGTTCAATTACTTTTAATTAATTATTATTGATAAACAGTCTAAAATCTGATAGAAACTGCCTTTACCACAAGTAATATAATTGGTCTTATTAACATTTAATGAAAGCTGATTATACCTAGTCAGAAATGTAGTCGTTTTGACTACTCAGTTAAAAAAAACATGACTACAAATCGACTATTACCAATATTTAGCACTGCCGTATTATCAGCATGTCAAATCAAAGTATTGTCTGGTAATAAGCTAAAAATATTACTATAGGAAATATTATAATTAATATATAGAAATTTAATATCATTATTAATATATAGAAAATATTATTAATATATACTAGAAAAATAGTACACAGTAAATACGACAGCATAAAAATAATAGTAACATATAATATTTCGAGAAAAATTAAAATGCTTTGTTGAAACAAGTTTCGAGTTAAGGTTACTTTATCTACACTTGTGATTTTATCCTGCAATAAGTTCATGCTTTGGGAAAGAAGTGAGAATATTCTGTACGGTCAAACGGTTAATCGTGCCGTAATCGTTAGTAGATCGACAATTTTTTATTTGTCAATTCTTTGGTACCATCCAAGAGGTATCAATTTATAATAAATGCAACAATAACAACTATACTTAAATTTGTTTTTTAATTTTTAAATGATTTTTAAATATATTTGAATGTGTGCAAACAATTAATCAATGTATATTACTAAGCTAATCGAAGGACATAAATAAATTTACAAAATACTGTTAGTACTGGGGATTTTTGGAACCGATGCCAACTCGAAATTGAAGAAGGGTACACTATTCCCGCCATTTACACCCGGGTTGTCCCAGGGACTCTCCTGTTTCCCATAACGACCATTCATACAAAAGAGGGGACCATAGAAGGTCCCCTAATAGTGTTCCGTATCTACAACCACAGCGTTTTCACCCGACAGGGTTAGAGTCTGTTCAATGCTCAATGAATCATTAATCATCTCGATTTTTTCAAGCATGCACTTTGCGAATGCTCTAAATGACTCAAGGGTACAGTCAAAACGTTGCTTTACCGCAAAAGTTCGAACAAAGTTATTATTATTTAATTATTTTAAACTTTTTAGTTCTTCTTATTCGCTGGTTATTTAAAGTTGCTTTTTTAAAGTTTTGTTTTTTCATTTTTACTGTTTATGATATCCTACGTTACCAAAAACGTCACGAGCTTAGAAGTAATTCAATAAAATCTAATTTAGTGAAATCGAAACAGGCGTTTAATGAAAATAAATATATTTGTATGTATATATATATATATATATATATATATATATATATATATATGCATATATATATATATATATATATATATATATATATATATATATGCATATATATATGTATATATATATATATATATATATATATATATACATGAATAACTTCATGCACACCTACATACGTACATACTGACTTATAAATAAAATTCCTGCTTTTGGTATCACCGTAGTTAGTGCTTTGTGTTTATACATACACACCACATATATTTTGCAAATATTAACATTATGTTATATATTTACATACATATTTATATACATCACCAGTTTACCTACTGATATCCTATTTGCTTTATGTTTTTATACATACCTGTACATGGTTAGTTACCTTGCTGCTAATATTTTAGTTGCTTCTTGGCTTTATATGTTCTGTATATACTTACCTACCCGTTTATTTTGATACTTTTTTATTTACGTCGAGACATGTCAAACAAATTTAATCTCAAGGAGTTTATTTCTCATCCTGAAGAGTACCTGTCCCTCCTTCATTAAATTCTGTTTTTTGAAAGCTTTGATAGAAGTGACAAGGGCGCGAAGTCTATCCAACTTCTAACACTAATCAGCCGTTTTGTTAGCGCAAAAACTTATTTCTTATTATGTTTTATTTTTTAATTTTATTATTAGATTATTATTAGACCTACATCACCCAAACTTAATAACGGCACATGGGCGGAACTCCTCAACAATGATTTTGAGGAGTTCTATGATGTACATTGAATTTCCATGCTTAATTTATAACCGAATGTTCATGGAGCTACATTAGGGTACACCCCTAAATAAAAAAAAATATAAAAATAAACCCACGCGCTGATAATTCATTGATCATTGATTTGTTTGCCCCAAGACGAACGTTTGTAAGTAATGTAGATAGAAATATCTTATTTGGCATATAGTTGGAGTTTAATGGTCTGCAGATAATCCGATTCATTCAAGTGAAAAATAAAATATTTTGTAACGATGATATTTTGTGATGAACATAAAATAGAATCCAAGTTATTTTATGAGACAGGTAAGTGAAACGCCAAAGTTGGTTGGTACGTAATAAGAGCTCAATGATCCGTAGACAATCTATTCGGATATAAATATTCTATTGAAACATAACATTTTTTTGCGCTCCTGGTGATAAATAAAGCACTATAGTAACCAAAAAAAGCACATAAATAAAATCGGTTAGTAATTCAAGGCTTTTAAAGTGATTATTTAAAACAAATGTTTTATTGCCCTTTCCATTTCAAATGTGCCGGAAATATATAAAGAAATTCCATTTATATATGAAATTGGAGCTTATATTAAATATTTTTAGTTTCACTAAAATTATATAAAGTCCGTTACTATGACATCTAAAAAGTCTATAAAAACATGTTTTGTAAGCGCATTTGATCATTTTTAGGATTTATCACCTCAAAAGGAATAATGGAACCTTTGTAAGATCACTGATTTGTCAATTCTTCTACCTATAAGGCCATTTTTCTCAGAAACCGCTTGACGTAGCAACTTGAAATTTGGCATGGTAATAAAATATATTATCCCACACGTATTTCAACATTCAGCATTAAAAAATATTTGCAGAGAAATTTTAGGGGGGGGTGGATTATTCTAAATGTTTGTTAATTCGGTGTATACTGTGTTTCCGTTGGAAAGGGTTAATTAAAAGTGCCCCAATGTTTCACAATTGTGGCTATTATTCTTCAGAAATGTATTGAAAATCATATATAAAAATATGCACTCTCCCTATTTTCGAGACTATGGAAGTAAAAAATTATGAGAAAAACAGAGCTTTAAGAAACCTATGTAAAAGTTGTAAATAGACTGCAGCGATGTCATAATTTCTCCTATATACATTATATTTTTACGCCTGTGGAATATACAGTAAGCCATTTATTTACGTTGTGAAAAATTAACGTCTGCAATTAGTTTAATAGAAATACTATGTATCTTTAACTGCTTATAAGAGTCCAATATATACGGAACTAATGTAGCGCGAATTCTTTTCATGTTTAAGATATTTTTTTTATAAAACAAAAAAAAACAGTTTGTTGATGCAGTTTGAAAACATTCAACGAATGAATAATTAGCAACTGAACTGATACGGGTAGTATCGTTTAGGATTTTTTTAAAATACGTCTATGAAAATGTATGTTTAGTAAGCCGATAATAGAAGAAATGCTCATTGTAAATGTAACAATGATTATTTTATTAACTTTACAAAATTATTATTCACAATTAAATGACACTACGTGATGTAGTATTATTTCTACTTTCTTTAAGTTCTAACCTAGGTTTCATTGCATTACAATATCTTCAGGAGGGCTATCAGCAAAAATTAACTCTTAGGAACTTCCAATAGCATTTATATATTACACAAAACAATAGCGGAAGCGGGGTTTGTGCGGGTTTTTCCACTGCTTACGTGAGTTTATTGTAGGAGAGCGGTGTAATTTTTTTATTATGCTTTCGAAAATTAGGCAATATACAAGCATTTTAGTGAGAGTAATAAATTAAATTGATGTTATTCTATGAGGTTAAACAATGCGAATGTTGTGGTGTAGGTAATACAATTAAATGGATATATTTATACAATAGCAAGGGTATCTGATTGTTAGAACAAGGTTATACTACTAATTATACATATCTCCCGTTTTATTTATTTTTATTTTTAAAATTATTTTTTTATTTTTTTTATATTTTTTTAGATGTGTAACCAGGTCGAAACAAATTGAAGTGTACTGCAGTATCAATATTGTTCAACTACATTATGTCTAGAAGATATTAAGTATGGGTGATGATATTGTATTTAGTTTCTCGTTTAATATATTAACGTTTGTGACTCCTTTATGTCTGCTTATTTCTAATTTTCTACGATATTGAGTTTAGTGCCTTTTGTATTAATTGGTAACATTTAGGGAGCATTATAATTTATTAATCACAATTATATTTTTATATTTTCTGAGGTACTTCCTGATTTCAGTTCCAAATGAATAAATAAACGACCAATGTAAACAAATGTTCAAGAAATAAATAGGTCCATTAGAAGCGTAAATTTAAAAAAGTTGGATAATTTCGTTCAAAAGGAAAATTTAGCCGAAATAGTTTTTAACCGAATAATTTATTAGCAATATTAATTAATTAAAGGATAAACCAAAACATCCGGTTGAGAGTATGGAAAATACCAAGTTCATTTTCAGCATGCTAATCAAATATCGAATTAGAATATTTTTTTCAAGCGATACATCTGAGTCATACTGTCAGGTTAAAGTTATGTAACCTTTGAGAAAATAATAAAAACAAAATGAGCACCAACAACATGACGTGGAGAATGTCAAAATATTAGTTTTAAATTTTTAAAGATCGTGGATCGCTAACAAACTATTTTATTTCAACCTTGAGGTTAAGTGGGTGAGGCTCACATCTCTATTTTTTTAACATACCTAAATGTAAATTTTTTTAGTGTTATTTGTAATTTTATATTTAACAGAAAATTGTTTTATAACTTTCTCGTAATTTTTTATTGTTCAATTTTCATTACCCAAAAAAGTCTGCTTTTTTTATTATAGAGTTCTTTTTATAGTTATATTTTATTTTTTCCTTTAAAATTTAAAAAAATTACATAAATCATTCTGCAAGACCCATTTATATAAGACAAGATTGCTTGATTTTCTCTTTGAAGAAAATTAAAAAAAACTCATTTCTCTACCAAAGTTCATCTATGGCTAAGATCTCGATAGCTATAGAGTTCCTTTTTACATTTCGAAGTATCTAGCTTTCAGAAGTATAAAACAAAACATGTCAGCTCCGAGTGACCGACATACACGTATATACTTTACAAAATTTTGTCGTCATGGACGATGGTTCACTCGATGATTACATACGTTTATCTCCAATAGATTTTACCTAATCATAGAGACATAAACACGTAAAACAGCGTCGTGATCGGAGCCAATCATTGCGAAAACGGTGCGCCGTCTGCGCTCACGCGGTCGCCACCCGGTTCACGTATTGACCGCTCGTTCAATTTTTTACCTAAGGCGCTGAGTGCCTTAAGTTAAGTGTACATTGGTTCATAACACATTGACTATTTTTAGTATGTCAGTTTTGTCATATCAACTTAAGAGGCAAGTAAATATGTTTAAAATATTTCTGGTAAATTATATCAGCAGCGCTCCGAAACTGCGTACTGCTCTTTACTCGATGAGGGAAACAAGCTATTTTCTATTGTCAGAAATTACCGCTATTGTGTGACATTGATATTGTTGTCAATGTCACACAATGGAATTTGATAAGCTGGTTACAATTTACTGCAAGCAAATTCTCGACTGTGGAGAACAGCTGTGTACATGTTCTAATCAAGCTTGAATCTATGGTCTACGTTATCGTAAAAACACAGATTACAGAAACGATACAGTAAACAGTTTGGAACTGAAAACGTTTAATTTTTCACGATATAGGTCTTAGAAAAAAATGTGGTTCACTATTCGACAAGTCATCCTACACATGAAACGATAATGTTATTTTGTTTAATCGACCTTGTTTATCTTCGATAATATTGTCTATAGAATATATATATATATATATATATATATATATATATATATATATATATATATATAAATTTACCAACAAATTGTATTGAGACGGCGACATGGCGAAATTCTTTAGAAGTATCCATCAGCGTTTCCTCAATCAATTCGCAAGAATTTTCAATTTAGTAACAATGATGAAAGACAGTTGTTTCCGCATGTGTAGTCATGTTAACACAAATCAGTGTGAGTTATACACAAAAGTAAATTTCTTAATATCCGAATGATCAAGCATTACTGTTAAATATCGATTCTAGATGATACCAATACATATCACAAAACAGTTTAAAACGAAATTCATTCGAAGATTAGTATTTAAAGACAATAAATTTCGCGCGATAAAGTCAATGATTTAAGCATTTGATTTTAGTCTTGATAATATGGTAAACGGAGTAAAAATAATTTAGAAAACTTGGTTTCGTGTTATGCAATATTAGAGATTTTTAATACATGATATCGATTCGTTCTTTATACACTTAATTAATTCGAAGTAGAATGAATAATTCGTAGAAACTTCCTATAAGGAATATAATTCACCAAACCAAAGCTTTATCAAAAGAGGTATCGAGATAAGAATGAAATGAATACATTAATAACTTAGTACAACTTTCAACAGAGAATAACACTTTTTCATATAAATTATCCTGAGCTTTTTTCTCTTTTTCAAAATATTCGTAATACCACATTTTTAAATTCAATATTCGCTATTGTCAAATTAATTTTTTATTATTGAAATATTAACAGTTGCAGAATGGAATATATATAGTTTATTCGTTTAAAAACAGATGCCGTTTATTTTGTGAGAACCTTTTTCCTTTTTATAGTAAAACGTTGCAAGATTATGGGGTCGATGGTATTTATTTTATACGATTTTATTTATTTCCTTTTATCAAAAAACTTGTATTAAACATTTTATCAGAAATTTGATTAGGGAATCTATACAATAATATATTTTGTTACTCAATGCTAGTTTTGAAGCTATTCTCCATATATTGTAGTCTGAAAATATGTAAAAAACTAAACAGATGACTGAAAAATATGCTGTACTGAGTAAAATCTTAGTATTACTTAGTAGAATCGCAGGTAATCTCATAAGGAACAATAAAATTTTCATGGAAAACTATACGTCCAAAGCGACACTTTTCCTTTTTATTATATTTATGCACATAATTTTCGTATATGTATATGTTATAAAACACGTTTACCCATTTACGTTTCAGTTTAGCGTAACTCATTGTTCCCACTTCCACTGCATCGCCTACATTACACATTTTCATAACGTAGTCATAATTGAGTTACGTCCTGTCATGTAGAAATAAATTTTACTTAAGTAAAGCTTATATAATTGAATAATGTACAAATATTTGACAATTACAAATTCTACACAAAATATACAGCTATCAACACCTCTTACATTGATTATATTGGAGATATTGTGAAGATTTGACATAATTATAAACACGCACAACGAATGCGATAAAAAGACTTCAAAACGCCTAACACATTTGACATAAAGTAATTAATATAATTCGTGTTAGGTTAACGCGTTTGTATCTTTTTCGCTTTTTAAGCACGGTGAGGCAACGCTGTGAGGTCGGTGGACACATTTCGTACACTGAGACCTAGAAATAAGAAGTCCCACTTCAAAAGTTCTACAAAAAAATTCATGAATCAACACCGCTTGCCTTGATTAGGTAATATAACAATGTAACAATTTATTATGAACAAATACATGAAGAAGAAATGTTATTACTACAAAAAGATTTCAAAAAGTGTGTCCATCGCTTTATACATTTGACACACAGTAATTAATATGATTCGTGTTAGACAAACGTGTTTGTGTTTCTTTTTTTTTGTTTTTCAAGCGCGATTAGGCAACGGTATGAGGTCAGCGGACACCTTTCGCACATTGAAACCTAGCGGTTCACCGTTTAGTGCCGGCTTCACTTGATGCCTTATTAGAGGTTTTAATTGTATACGTTTCATATGTCAAAATAAAATTGAGGAGAGGCGTCCATGAGAGAGTATATTTTTAAGTGTTCTGCTTGAACCTTGACTATGTCTTCAAATTCTACTCATAACAGAGCACCTTTTCTGACTACGTATTCTTTTGACTACGTTACGTGATTACTTATTGATGTCTATTTCACTCAAAATAAAATCTCCTCTTCCACCTTAAATTGTCACATAAACATTTTTGAGTGTTAGTTATTAAGATAAGTACAGGTTAAATATTGTTCTTTTGAATTGACCTGACGAATACGTCTGATGAAGAAATACGGCTGTGGCAAATGGACCGACGGATACGTGAGTAATCTTACAATGGAACAGTTTTTACTTTTGAGATAAGGAAGTCTAAAAAGAAAAATAAAACAAATAAATAAGGAAGCAAAATGACAAAAATAAGCTGCAAAGTAGAACACCGTACTTTTCAAAAATTGTTTTTCTATCCTGTGTAAATGCAAAATGGTGTTTATTTGTCCTACTGTCACGTCTCATATAAGAAATGGATTGATATGTTCTTCTCGTAAAATAATAGATAAGGACTCGAAAAATTATACATGTTATTTTTTTATCAGAAAATATCATTGTTTTGGGAAAATCGGGAATAAGTGCTGGCCTACTATAGATCATAACATGACTAAGATGTTGAATATGGCATGTGCTTTTGGACATGTTGTGCCACGCTGATTAGTTTCGACGTAGAAGGAAAGAAAAACTTTGTATCTGATTGTTATTTTTATTTCTATTACCTTTATTTAAAAAAAAAGTCAGAAAGCATTCTGTATATAGGGAATATATCAAAATTAGCTACACAAAGTTCCCTCTATATGTCGAGAAAGTATCGGAATCCACACTGAATGATTAACTACATATTTTCTTGTCACTAATAATTAGATAAATTAAGCATTCTACACTAGCAAATTAGGGGTTAAAATGATAATGGAATAAACGCTGAAAAGTTTACATGGTAGAATGAAATATGAAGATGTTCTTATAAAATGTTTAAAATTAAATTTAGTAAATAAAATCGAATTAAATGTGATTGCGAAAGTATATATTACAATAAATTTGCCGCAAATATAAATCATCATCATCATGATATATATTAATACGCTAAGGTTAAGATGTTACACTCCCTTTTTAGAAAAAAACCTCACAACTAATCCACATAAATTATATATCATTTTATAGATAATTGCATGCTCTACCGGCATCCACAACTAAAAAATGTATTATTGCTATTGTTTTTGCAAATTAATTAATTATTAAAATTATATACACAAAACAGCAATGCTGCCATCTAACGGCTCAACGTCAATATGATTGACGGTCGGTAAAATTTTTGTTTAATTTCAAATCCACTCACGTATAAAGAAAGTGGCGCTTTAGCTCAATGCTTTTGATACTTGCGCCTCTATATGTTAATTTTAGTAAAATAGAATAAATAATGCGAAGACTTCGCACTGGTCACGCTAGTAGTATAATAATAAACCTATGAATCTTAACTAATATAACAAACTCCCCCCGGCTTTGCTGCGGTAGAAAAATTGATCACGGCTGCATTTTATTATATTCGTTTTTAATCTGATGTGAACGTTTCTTTATTAACATCTAAGAGTATAAATCAAATTTTCATATCTCTTACGTTAATTACTTCGAAATTTCCCCTTTGGCGTAAGACTTTTATGGTTGAATTTTGAGAAATCTTTAGGGAACACCTCCCAATCCTCCCCAGTGTGTAAATAGAAGATCAGAAATCCTTCCAGTTGTAATCAACTTCATCACGAAACCATCAATGCCACATTTTTCACTAAAGAGTTTCAATTAACTTTCACTTGTACGAAATCGTGGGGTACGGTTAGTTTACACATATAATACAATTGTAACATAGTATAAATTCTGTATATTGAAAATATTTCAAAAAAGTCATTGGTTTACGGTATGATAATTGAAGTCACAAAATCTTTTTTAGAATTTTTGCTGTCTGTATGTTAATTTGAGCGGGTATCAAGCAAAAAAGTGATAGATTTAGGATATGGAATGATAATAGAAGCCATAAAAACATTTTTAGAATTTTTGTCTGTCTGTATGATAATTTCAGCGGTTATCACGCAAAAAATGAATGATTTAAGGTATAGAATGATAACAGAAGCCAGAAATTTTTTTTTAGAGTTTTTGCTGTTTGCGTTTTAATTTGAGCGGGTATCAAGCAAAAAAGTGATAGATTTAGGGTATGGAATGATAATAGAAGCCAGAAAAACATTTTTAGAATTTTTGTCTGTCTGTATGTTAATTTCAGCGGGTATCACGCAAAAAAATTAATGATTTAGGGTAAAAAATGATAATAGAAGCCAGAAAAACTTTTTTAGAATTTTTGTCTGTCAGTATGTTAATTTGAGCGGGAATCGCGCAAAATCTACTAGACGGATTTTGTTGAAATTTGGTATGGTAATAGTATATATCCAGGAGCAATATATAAGAAAAAAAAACAAAATTGTTTTTTTCCTAATTACATGCAAACTTGGTCATAGGCACAACGAGTAAATAATAAAACACAATAAGAAATGGTTGAAAGGATCTCGAGTTATAAGAAATGTATGTTCGATTATAACTGAACAGGGCTACCCATTTTATTAATTAACAGGGAGTGTCAACATTCTTATATAACTATATAGTTTCAGACCATCCAATATACTCGCAGAACATATATTGTTCTGTGGATGTATCAGTCTAACATTTTATTTACATATAAATTAGAACATCGTAATAAGTCTTACATAAAGTGTATAGAAAAGACAGAAAATACTATTTTTTTTGTACAAACTTTTTATCTCTTCTTTATTCTCTAACTTCTATTTACCCATCTAAGTGGTTATAAGCTTACAAGTTATTCAGTCTTAAATCAATTGACAGATATATAGATACACTCCCCAATAGACAATAATTTTACTTTACAATGAACGAAGTCCTTATATCGGGGTCAGGTTCGAATAAATTCCTAAATAACTTCGGAACATAATCAAGTCAGTTAGTTTATAATATCGTACTATAAGACATATAATACATTTTGTGTAAACATTTTCAATATTTTTCATGGTTGTCGTTTGCGATTTTTATGATAAAAATCATATAAAATTCCCTTATGTGGAGTTCAAAACAGAATAATTTACTAATATATTATGAAGTAGATTAGTTTTATTTCTATACTGTTTCGGAAATTTTTGAAAAAGCGTAAAATTATAAATACAGCTTAAAATAGTAGGTTAGCAACATATAAACTTGCCACTTTTTTTCAACGATTTTTACTTACTGAAACGTCTAAAACCTCTTGTTTGGGGTATGAACAAAGGGCAGCGTTTTCAGTAAGCTACTAAGTTTCTACTAATTAAAAACAAAAAAATGGAAATTTCACGAAGAAAACTTAGAGAGCTCTCATTTCATGAAATCCGTTTAAGGCGAAAAGCAAACGAAGCAACATCCAATAGACGTACGATGATGGAAGAAGGTGTATTCTCCTATGGCAGAACCAATCCTTGGTTCCAAAGATTCAAAGAAGGAAATTTGATCTCTTTCCTTATCTACGTCCAAGCTGACCTGTAAATTTAAATTTAGAAAAATATAGAAGCCTTATTGAAATATATCCCGGATAAAGTTTACATTATCTTGTAGATTTATTCTCGTGCCCTCATACTTCAATAAAAACCATTTCATGCTTTGGGGAAGAAACGGTTATATTCTATTTGGCTACCATATATGCTAACGTGGGTAAACTGGGATGGAAGTTTTATTAGTTACCAAAATTTGGTGTATTTATCAGTTAATATAATATTGCAAGTTTACTTATGTGCTATTTACATCTACTCGAAGAGTTAGACCAAAAGTTATGACAACTCTACAACTTAAGCATAAAATTGTTTTTGATTTTCTTAAATGTATCCATTTTCTTTGAGAATAAGATTTATAATGGAAATAATTTAAATCTTTTCCGTTTAATGATTGATTGCAGGAAAACAGTTTAGTAGAAATGTAATTTAGCAAGTAAACACATCTAGTGGGAGATTCAATTCGTATTTAGGCATGTAAAATTCCTAGTTAATTCTGCAAACATCATTTATTTACTTGACAAATACTAAGATTACGTTCAGCTCTTATGTCCGTACGATATCCTGCTATGAAAGTGACTTTCATCTTTTCTACCTTGACATTCAATTACTATTTAGGTATGTGTAATTCCTAGTTATTTCTGTAAACATCTTATATTTGATGGAAAAATATTAAGATTACGTCCAACTCTAATGTGTGTACTATATTCTGCTATAGAAGTAAGTTAGTTTGTTGTCTACTTTGATGTTCAATTTTTATTTAGGTATCTGAAAATCTTAGATAATTTTGCAAATATCTTATATTTAATCAACAAATATTAAGATTATGTCCAACTCTAATGCATGTACTATATCCTGTTATAGAAGCAACTTAGTTTTTTTTCTACCTTGACCTTCAACTTATATTTAAATGTCTGAAATTCCTAGTTAATTCTGCAAACATCTTTTATTTACTCTACAAATACTAAGATTACGTCCAACTCTAATGTCTGTACTATATCCTGTTATAGAAGTAACTTAATTTGTTGTCTACTTTGATGTTCAATTTGTACTTAGGTATCTGAAAATTCTAGATAATTTTGGCAATATCTTATATTTAATCAACAAATACTATGATTACGTCCAATTCTCATGTATGTACTATATCCTGTTATAGAAGTAACTTAATTTTTTTTCTACCTTGACGTTCAACTTATATTTAGGTATCTTAAATTCATAGTTAATTCTGCAAACATTTTATATTTAATCGACAAATACTATGATTACATCCAATACTAATAGTTTGTATCATTTTAAGTACAGTGTAAATAAACAAAATATTATATATGTATATGTATATGTGTATATATATATATATATATATATATATATATATATATATATATATTTACTTATATATATTGTTATTTTTGTGAATTATAAAGCTTTTACAAATTCACACTGACTTTTTATAAATCGAATGAACATGTTGACGTTTGAAAAGTGTTAAGTTTTATTTTATTCTCAGGAAATAAAAACATTTTTTAGTCTTTTGATATTTTTGCATAATGAGATAATTTATTTTTATTTGATTTTGTTTTAAATGCAAAGTAATATTACTATTTTGAAATCGTATTTTTCATTAGTGCTTTTAGCGAAAAACTAGATGACAGATTTGAAAAAAATATATAAACATTTTTTTTTCTATATTTTCTTTTATATTTAATTTACGCACTAGTTGCAATTACCTAGTAGTACCTCTGACTTATGTTATTGTGGTACAATGTAACTGTAGAATAAATTACATTTTTACTGGTAGTGTAAGTCAAACCGTATTTTTACAATAAAAATATTCCTAAATGGTTTTTTGATTTTCAATTTGATATTTTTAAGTGTAATATTTAATACATTACCCCTATACTTATAATATATTAGTTCTACCACTACAATGAAGAATTTTTCAAGGTTTATAAATTATTTTGAAAATGACTTCATTTCCCGCGTAGTATAAGTCACGTTAACAAAAATGAAAATTATTTATATTAGATTATCAATTGATTTTCCACCCCTTGAAGTTAGAAAATTTACGATTAAATATTTACTTTAATGTATCTAACTGATATATATGGCGGACTTATTGTTACGAGAGCCATCTATTATAGCCAACCATAACACCACTCCGGTTCCATTCGACGAACGGCCGGGAATCGAACCGGGCCCGCGGATGCGTCGAAAAATCAAAAGCTGTATGCTTTGTAATCAATCCAACACACCATGGTGACGACTGTTATATTCACACCTTTTCTTATCTCAACACGGTGTATATTCGACGACGAACACATACTGTATTGAGATAAAAAAAGCTGTAAACCTAACAGTATTCATAAAATTTACCAAATAAGATCATTATTTTTATGAAATGTAGCATGAATCACTTACCGAGTAAATGAGTATACTATAATGCAGGTTCGCATTTTGTCTTATATTGAATCAAGTTTACAAATAATTTGTTGCAAAACATATTTTATTTAATTGCAAAATAAAACTATTTTATTTTCCCACAATTCACAAAGAAATAAACAAATGTCAACTACCTTTAAAGTAACTGGCACGAAATTCAATTGATCTAAAAAAGAAAAGAAATATAATCGTGTTTAATACAGGATTCATTGCCTACAGACCGATCTAGTTAGGTATAAAAGCTCATTTAAAATGAAGTAAATGTCAAGGTTATTACCGACCGTTAAACATATTTTATAGCTGATATATTTCTTAAAATTGATGTCAGATTGGCCATAAACAATTTAGGTCTGTTTTAATGTAATTTATAGAAGTTATTAATACTTCTGTCTAAATTGTTTCCAAGAAGAAACTCATATGTAGAGTTAAACTAGGTCATTGAATTTGCGCAAAGTTAATATAAATTTGCGCAAATTCAATGTTAAGATGTTTAAGTAATAAATTGAATTTTTAAGTTATAAATTGAATCAAATTAACATAAAATTCAATGTTTAAGTTATAAATGGAATCTGTTAAGTTCGAGATAAACTCGTACTACGGGAATTCCGTACAAACTTAAATGCATCTAAACTTCAGAGTACAAAGTGTTTGCATTAAATGGCTTACAAATGTTTATCTTATTTTTCACATAAATTTAAACAGTATATCTTTCGAGGTATACTAAAAACTAACGTGACCCGTGCGAAGTCTTCGCATTATTTATTCCATTATGAAGCTCAGATGACAGATCAAACAAATATTTTACTAAAATTGACATATAGAGGCGCAAGTATCAAAAGCATTGAGCTAAAGCGCCACTTTATTTATACGTGAGTGGATTTGAAATTAAACAAAAATTTTACCGACCGTCAATCATATTGACATCGAGCCGTTAGATGGCAGCATTGCTGTTTTGTGTATATAATTTTAATAATTAATTAATTTGCAAAAACAATAGCAATAATAATTTTTTTAGTTGTGAATGCCGGTAAAGTAAGCAATTATCTATAAAATGATATATAATTTATGTAGATTAGTTGTGAGGTTTTTTCTAAAAAGGGAGAGTAACATCTTAACCTTAGCGTATTAATATATATGATGATGATGATGATGATGATATACAAGGATTATGTTCTACCCCTCTTATTTTGGCTAGCTGAAAGAAATTGCTCACGTAGCAATAAGTTCGCCATATGTACTATATATAAAAGATGATAAATATTTTGGCAATTGCTGAACCTACAATTATGAAAAAAACTGTTTGTTTAGAAGCTCCCGACTAGATTGGAGGAAGGTTATATTTACGATTATATATATATATACATATATATATATATATATATATATATATATATATATATATATATATATATTTATATACATGTATATATATATATATATACATATATATATACATATATATATATATATATATATATATGAAATTAGAAATAAGAAACGTTACAATTAGGAATATTGAACATTATGTTTCCTTCAGTTTTTTTTTTGTTTAATTTTACAATATCTATCAGTACATGAGTACAGAGTTTACTAAGAACGCTAATAGATGGCGGTGGTAGTACCGTAATATTCGCTAGGTTAGGGTCTTTTTTTAGTTTGAAATATCTATATGAAAGTATCCTGTATGTTATCTGAAGTTATAAACTATTACGATACCAAATTTCATCAAAATCTGTTAAGTAGATTTCGGGCGATTAAAGAACAAATTAACAGACAGACAGATAGAAAGATAAAGATTATAAAAACAGGTTTTTTGGCTTCTATTATCATTCTAAACGCTAAACCAATCACTCTTTTTAAAATATTTTCTATGTGCAGAATTCAACCTCACAGTTTTATTATATGTATAGATATATTGCCTAGTAATCTTTCCCAGATGTATAAATATGTATATATATATATATATAGAAAGATTATGTTTTAACACAGATCTGGAGACAAAATGAGTTGATCAAAATTTAAAAAATTGTGCTGTGCTCAAGGAGCTATTATAAGACGGTAGTAAATAAATCGCATATCTATGTGGAAAAATAAATGTTTTTCAACTCTCTTTACATGTATGGAAGCCCCCAAGGTATCCTATGATATACAACTTCAAATATAATTTCTAATTTTGAGCCAAGAAACAAAAAATTATGCGTGAATTTAACGTCCCTGTCTTATTTTGTTTCAGCCACGACATCTACGACCAAAAATTAGACCAAACTAAAATCCTTCATGCATCAAGATCCTTCAAGTGTAATTAGGATTATCTCAATAATGTTTATATAGTTAAACAATAAATATTTTATTAATAATTTTGAAAACAAAAAAAAGAAGGAAACCTCAAAGTTCATGTAATGTGGGTGTAACAAGAGTAAAAATATAAAGAAAATTGAAAAAAATTACCCCGTTAAAAGTTCAGTTTAAATCATTAATCAGATAAATGAAAAATAAATTTTGCACCATTTTATAAAAATTCAGGTTACTTTTCATAATACTTTGTAAATGCTACATCTATGGAACTTTTTTAACAAGCAAGATGAAACAAAGTACAAATTGTTTCTTGTTGTATCCTTCAAATACAGAAGAAACTTGAAAGCCTAACAGGGTCATCGAAAAATGCCTCATAAAATTAAAAAAGAACGAAAAAGCCATATATTATGACAACAGAAAACGAATATCACTGTCAATTAACGATTTATTTTTAATTAATTTAGGCCGACTAAAAAAAGGTTTCGATGTAAATTTTTTTTGTGGAATCGTTTCTTAAAATTTATTGTACGCTTCGTTAGATTTTTATTGTTATATTTATTTTTTCTTAAAAATTATTAATATATTGAAAATAAAGCATATACGCGTTAAAGCGTTGGCGCGTTGTACTTAATTCCGTTCACTTCTGTTAAGCGTGCGCAATTGTACATGAACTATCACAAACTTCGTACGAACTCGCGCCATCTATTGCAAAATGGTTGTACTAATTCAGAAAGCTTAGCGAGCATGTACATGATAACTCACCAAATTTTCATCGCAATCAGATAAATCGTATAGGAAGTCATACGGGACAAACAAACATTTATTTTTATATAGAACTAATGATGCCAACCAACCCATTAAGGATAATTTATTTTAGATTTCTTTATCTACCTATAATATTGACTATCACTGATCAAAGCAGATAAGGCAATGATCACGGAGAGCAATAAAAGACTACATAAACTCTTTATAATGGCTCCATTTATTGCCTACTTTCAATAAGTGCTGGATTTGATCCAAATGTGTCTTGTAACGTCTACAAGATATCATCCTATCGGCTAATCCTTGTTCAATTTTTCGTTTTAAGATGATATTTGAACTTATTATTCGTGTTTAATAATATATAGTCTGTTTATAAAATTTGACCGTCAGTTAAAAAGTTATCTGCGCTGACGAATAGTCCTCTTATATTGCAATTTAAAACTTATGTTAAAGTTTCCAACACTACTTCATCGTTGAATATATTTGGCGTTAATTTTGTAGAAATTCATCATTAACAATTAAATAAAACTACCTGATGTAGTATTATTTCTACTTTCTTTAAGTTCTTTACCACGACTTAGGTTTCGTTGTATTACAACATCTTCAGGTGGGATATTAGTAAAGATTATTTGCAAATAAGTAGTTTCGTTTCACTCTCAGGGAAATAGGTATTTGATTACGTGGTTATTTGATTGTTTTTTGACAATGTTTGAAAGGTTTGAAAGACGTCTTATATTATTTTCTTTACACAAAATTAGATACCGCTTTTCACTTGCTTAGGCGTGGAACTTCAAGACATTATTTTTTAGTGATGTCATAAAGAAAAATGTTAATGTTTTTAGCTGTAATAAGTTCGCTTCTACGTTGATGAATTCATTGGTTTTTAATACCCCTTTTCACTTCTTTAAAGATTGAATTTCCACAACCAATGATATACGTGTTTGATTATTTGATACGTAGATTCTTTATAATAGTACCTTGCATTTACTATTATAAACTTATAGCAAATGGAATATAAAAGTGAAAATAAACGTAATGCAAGTCAAAGTAAGATTGAGCACAGTCTTCAAAGGTTTAAAGTATATAGAATATATATGAAAGCAACACAGACATTGAAAACATGTTTCTGAGGATACACATTAATGGCCGATAAGGAGTACTTAAAAGTTTAATTTCTAGTACGTACAAGTATAACAACAAAATATAACGTAAGATTCTCCCGGTTCTTTTTTTGTTAGTTTTAAATTGGCTTGGCGTCGACTCCAAAAAGGATTAATAATTACTTGTATATACTGAAAATATCTAGGTTTTAATCCCAGTACTTAGTATAAATATTCATTATATTTTTAGTTTAAGTACTTTATGAAAAAGATCTTGGCTGAAATCGGCAATTTTCTATTTCAATCTCATTAATCCTTATATTTATGTGGTTTATCGAGACTTACGTTTAAATACGTGTAAGCCCGATATAACGAAATGAGAAAGAAACGGAAAATTGTTTGAAGAAATGGAGAAATATGTTTGAAATTTAAATTTAAGAACACAATTTTGATTGCAGATTTTTCTCTATTTAACTAACTCCTTATTATCATTTTCTTGCAAAGTTTAGATACAGATGTTGGTGAAAATAAGCAGTGTATAACTAATTGTGAAATAATATTACTCACGTATTAAATTTATTTACTTGTAGATTTTCAAAGCATTTGACAAAAATAATATTCATTCAGAATTCACGTGACATTAGAATTCGTAAAACAGGCGTTCGCGTTATAAAAAAAAAATGTAGTTTCGAATTTTTTTTATTACACATTAAGATGAGGGAGGCCTCATCTTTTAAGTGGTGGCGGTAGGAATTTTGGAAAAATTTTTCTCAGTGTGTGCTAATGTTTTGAAAGAAATATATTTTCCAAATTTAAGTTTTATAGTATCAGGGTTAAAACTGGATATAGATATGTCATTCACTGGACATTATTTATTTTAACATTACAAATAAACCAGTTAAAGCTAACTAAACGCTGTTTACCGTTATGGTAAGATGTAAGAATGGAAGTATTTATTTATTTATTTATCATCTTTTATGTATAATACATATGGCGGACTTATTGCTACATGAGTAATTTCTTCCAGTCAACCATAACAATTGGTACTGATATTTAGTTGGTAGACTGTAAGAAATTTTACAATGAAAAAAATTCTTTATATTAGATAAAAAAAAATTTTCAAAAATACAAAAGTATAACTAAAATAAACTATTGACATGATTTGGGATGGAAAAGATAGTTAAGAACAAGGGCAGAAAGGAATAGGTTTCAGGAGAGGCAGGACTTTTTCACTCAATTTTTGAAAATATTTACTGATGTCAGGAGCAGCAAAAATTTGGAATCCCCTGGTTCCAAATTTTTGCTGCTTGGACAGCGAAAGAGTTTTCGTAAGTGGTGAGTGAACTTTCAGATCGTAGCTCAAGGCCAAGGATCAAGCAGACAAATAACAAAAGGAAGTAGCTATGTAATAAACTAATACTATTTGTATGCAAATGGTTCTCATTTACATGTAACTCAGTCATGCATGTACGTAACTTTAGCGCAAAATTACAAAAAACCATTGAATATTTCTCATTAAAAAATAATTATTTTAGATGGTTCAATTCTGGCTCAATTTCTGATAGCGAGTTTAATTTTGGAGTTATACTGAGATGCATACATAAGTAGACAATGTTAAAATTAATGAAAATAACACTTTTTAGGATTCCTTATTAAAAAAAGTAAATAAGTCCTCAAAAGGAGAAAAAGAACCCTTATAGGATCACTTCCTTGTTCGTCTAGTTGAGGTATCACGTTGAAATTAATATCAATTAATCAGGTCTATGATCCCTTAAAATTAAAGAAAGTAACACTTATTAGGATTCCGTAAGGAAAAAAAGTCCTCAAAAGGAAAAAAAAGGAACCCTTATAGGATCATTTCGTTATCCGTCTAGTTGAGTTATCAAGTTGAAATCAATATCAAATACTTAGATCTATAATCCCTTAAAATTAAAGAAAGTAACACTTTTTAGGATTTAGTAAAGAAAAAAGGAAAAAGTCCTCAAAAGGAAAAAAGGAATCCTTATAGGATCACTTCGTTGTCCGTCTAGTTGAAGTATCACGTTCAGATTAATATCAATTACTCAGGTCTATGATCCCTTAAAATTACAGAAAATAACACTTTTTAGGATACCGTAAGGAAAAAAAAGAAAAAGTTTTCAAAAGGAAAAAAGAAACCCTTATAGGATCACTTCGTTGTCCGCCTAGTTGAGGTATTACGTTGAAATTAATATCAAATACTTAGGTCTATGATCCCTTAAAATTAAAGAAAATAACACTTTTTAGGATTTAGTAAGGACAAAAGGAAAAAAGTCCTCAAAAGGATAAATGGAACCATTACAGAATCACTTCGTTGTCCGTCTAATCGAGGTATCACGTTGAAATTAATATCAAATACTTAAGTCTATGATCCCTTAAAATTAAAGAAAATAACACTTTTTAGGATTCCGTAAGGAAAAAAAGGAAAAAAGTCCTCAACAGGAAAAAAGGAACCCTTATAGAATCACTTCGTTGTCCATCTAGTTGAGGTATCACGTTGAAATTAATATCAAATACTTAGGTCTATGATCCCTTAAAATTAAAGAAAATAACACTTTTTAGGATTTGGTAAGGAAAAAAAGGAAAAAATATAATTCTAGTTGAGGTATCACGTTGAAATTAATATCACATATTTAGATCTACGACCCCATGTCATGTCATTTAGATCTATGATCCATATTTAGATCTATGAGCTGTAAAAAATCAAGCTCCGAAGTAAAAGCAATGAAGAACCCTAAATATACCCCTAATATTTATGTCTCATATTTTGACACTTGCAAATAAATCAAAATCTATAGAGTATTCCCCCTTGACTTAGAATCATGAAATTTGGCAAGAAGCAAGATCTGACTGCACAAGTAAAGAAAAAAGAAGTTGTTTGTGGATTGTCGAAGATCGTTAAAAGAAAAAATAAGTTGTTTTTGAATTGTCTTTTGAAAAAAGAAGTTGTTTGAGAAGTTGTTTGTGAGTTGTTTGTGCACAAGTAAAGAAAAAAGAAGTTGTTTATGAATTGTCGAAGATCGTTAATCTATATTTATGTCACTTAAAATATTTTTTAGATAGGCAATATATTTTCGTTTTTAAAATTAAAATTTTGTAAATAGTTTAATAGGAATATTATGTACCATTTAATGTTTGTAAATACTTAAACGCGTGGAGAATCCTCGTAGATGGAGTTCTAGTAACACTGAAAGGTTTTTTAAATAATGTTATATATTTTTTCCAGCGAAAATCTTTTATTTTTTTATACCACTTTCTCAATAGAATTTAAATTGCTGAATACAATTGTCAAATACCACAAACTTTCTGTATGTATATTAGACTACAAGTGTCCGTCCAAGCTTTGTCACTATATAGTTATTGGATAATAGAAATTCTAACCTTCGCTCTCGCAATCCATTGTTCGACTCCTCCTCCATTCTCTTGACTAATATTATGTCCTTTGTTTCGTTTCAATAGGCCTAATGAACTCGTCTTACCTTTTATATGTATAACGTTCGTAACTCGTGTGAGATACTTGTTTCTTAACTAAGTTAATTAACTTTAAACGGCGTTAAGTAGTTTATTTTGTAATTCGGCTGGACATTAGGTCACGTTTTCAAAGGGCTTTACGATTTTAAAATTAATACGGCCAAAATAGATTTTTGCTAAAACGTCTTGATAATATCAAAAATATAATTGATTAAAGGATAATCAAACAATAAAAGGACTGGAGCGTGATTATAAGTACGATTGGTAAAATCTAAATTCAATGAAATTATTAAATTTTAAAAATTAATATTTACTTTTTCATACATAGTAGTTAAAATTTGATCTTTTATCTATAATTAAAATAATTATCATTTATAGTTAAAAAATTACACACATGTACATCTAATATATAGTCTACTAAAATCTTTTTGGATCGAATAAACTATCATTATAACTTATAATAAAAAACAATTATACACGATAATTGTATCTACAATAAAGTTCTGGGTAGTTTATGGATAATTATTACAGATTTTTTGTTATCAATCATTTTTATTACAACATTCGACTTTAAAATATTTTTGAGTTATACAAACTAAATCATTACAACTTATAACAAAAAAAACAACGATTATACACGATAACGGTATCTGCAATAAAGTTGTAGGAATTATATAGATAATTATTACAATTTTTTTGTTATACCATATTTTTTGTTGCGACATTCTACCCTAAAATATTTTTATGTTAAACAAACCAAACCATTATAGTTTAAAACAAAAAAAAACAATTATGCGCGATTATTTTTTCTGCAAAAAAGTTATAGGAAGTATAGGAATAATTATTAAAGGTTGTTTGTTGTTACCTATTTTCTGTCGCAATGTTTCACCCTAAAATATTTTTACGTTAAATAAAATGAACCATTATAGCTTATAATAAAGAAAAACCATTGTACAGGATAACGGTATTTCTAATAAAGTCCTGGGAAATATATGGACATCTATTACAGATTGTTTGTTATCACTTATTTTCTGTAGCGACCACCATTTGACCTTAAACTATTTTTGGATTAAACAAACTAAACCGTTACAGATAATAAAAAAACAGTTATACTCGATAATTATATCTGCTGTAAGTTTCTACGAATTATATGGATAATTATTACATATTGCTTGTTAAGAGGGGTTTTATGTTAGAAGATAGGGCTGTACAGTATTTTTTTAAATAACAAATGGGATAAATTAGCCCGTTAATTATTAGGCCTAGGCCGTTATTGAGGATGATTAGGCTGTTAAAAATTCCGTTAATAAATTAACGGTAAATAATTATAATATATCAAGAAAATGTTACACCAAAATCAGTCGTGATCCCTCTTAATCCGCACAAAACAAGGTGGGTTAGTATATAAATTAATAAATTACTATATTTACTGACTCTATTTATAAATTTTTAGTTCAAAAAATACTTTAGACTTCGTGATCATTGTGCTTTATTCAGAAATACTATGCGTTCTTAATTGTTAACAAGTTATCTTTCTATGTAACTCGTTCTTGACGAGATACTATTTGATTGTTCCATTGCTTGTTTATTTTAAACACTACTTTCTACAAACTAGATATTACGGTGATATTCTTGCACTTATCCGTTTTATTGTGTACCAACCTTTTTAAAGGAAATTTTCAAAAATTTTTAGAGAAGAATATTGTTCTTCAAATAGAGCCCAACTTAAAACCCAATTATTTACACCATCTTTTTTTCAAAAAGAAATAATGGTTACTTTTTCAAGTGATTTCTTGTAGCTTCGATAATATACTAAAATTTAGCATTTATTGAACTGTAATATCTATTAAAAAAAAACATATGTTTAATGGGTTTTACATAAGCAGGTTGATCGGGCTTTAATGAAAATATTATCTCAAATTGTTTTACTTATTTATATTGATACGGAAATAGGAAAATTAAAAAATTGTCTACTATAGTATAATATCCTTTTAGTACCTTCACTTATAAGATCAATAGCTAAAAAGAGTAATGCTTCAAGCATTTGCAACGAGTTTAACCGATTTAAATTTCTGAAAATTCCATGAATTTTCCAGGACGCTTCAAGAGTGAACAAAATTCCATGTTTTTTCCCTTTTTCAAGATTTTCCACTTGTATGTATTAAACTTTTATTATATGCAACAATGTGCTAAGTTTATGACGCTGCAAATCTAATATACTTGTTTATGAGTCTCTTATTTTATACCGTAGGCAAAACATTTGTAAGCGTTACAATACTTATCAATAATATTATTCTTAATATTTAATTATGAGAATTGCATTCACAATGCATAGCACGTATGTCCGGTTTTTAGATGTTTTATGATTTGACTTTCAACTGACAAGTAAGCAGACCGGGTTCTGGCAGGCGTCCGTCAGATGCAGTCAAGTTGCAAGACGTTGAAAAGGAAGTTACTAATCAAGAATTAATTTAATCAAAACTTTTGCATAGTGCGTTTTCAACTTTGATTAGCCTCAGGCTGATAGAAAAGATTTTATCGTCAGTAAAAGGGTAGGCCTTATTAGTGTCAGTTTGGGCACGTGTTTGATATGTTCGAAATAAATGATTTTCACGGACAAGTGATATTGTTTTGACAATATTTATATATTGTCCAAAAATGCTTTCTTTCCCAATTTCTAATTTGGATCCAAATTTTAAGATAACCGAATTTGACAATACAATTTTCTCGAGACTTTCTTTATGAATCCTTTTTACGAGCGTATAAACTAAAAAAAACTGTAATCATTACTCGTCAAAAACTTAAAATTTAAAAATATGTTTTTTTTTGATAATTTTTAAAATTATACCTTCATTAAAATTCAATTTTTATGATAATTTAATATTTCCGATAAGTTCAACATAAACATAAATTTGTTGAATTTTTTAAAATTCATATTCTTTCACGGAAAATAATTGAAAATATCTTATTATCTTTCTTTAAATTTTTAAGCGTTAGATCTTCGTATCTCTTGATCATGCCATTTTAGTCTGAAATAAGTTATCTCTTCCATCATTGGAGCTACTTCAAAATTGTTATTAATTCCATCTTTGGGAGTGACTACGAGATCGACGTAGCATCCGCATTTCGGCCATACATCATTTTTATTCATACGAGCATTATTAGTACGAGTTTCTTATACTTTGCTTCTTCTTCTTCTTCTTCAATGGCTTGACAGCTCAGGATGGGCTCCTGCTTTCCGCAGAATCAACTCCCAAGCTCTCCTGTTCTTGACCAGAAACATCCGGTTTGTTACACTAAGGATTTTAAAGACTTTTTCCAGGCAGTCGAACCCCAATAGTCTGGATGAGAAGATCATTTTTGTTGTCCGACTGTCTCGAGCCACATAGGTTTAGGTCTTCCTCTTTTTTGGGAGCCCAATAGTCTGGATGAGAAGATCATTTTTGTTGTCCGACTGTCGTCCATTCTGCTCAAGTGCCCATTTTATTGTGAATTGGGTTATATTTAACTGCATCCGGTTCTTTAAATAATTTGTATAGTTCAGAGTTCGTTCTTCTTCTCTAGATGTTATTACATTTTAGACCACCAAAAATATTTCTTAAAATCTTTCTTTCAAAAACAGAAATGGCGTGTTTAACTTTTTCTGTCACTGTCCATTTCTCAGTAGAGTAGGTAAGAATGGGTCTAATTAAGCTCATATTTTGCTGCGTTGGTTTAATAGAAATTTTGCACATTTTGCCTTTTGTTTTTATTAGCATTTTTACATTATATAACCACCCAGTCAGCCTACTCTACTTGCTCCACTCTGAGGTTGTTCTGTGGATTATGTCTCCGTCAATTATACTGTTCCACAGAACTTAGATACTAAAAATTTGGTTTGAAACAATGGAAGTTAGATATTTAGAAAAGTATAAAACAGCTATATTATTATTTAATTAAATGGTCTACTTAACAAATGTACAAAAGCGAATTAATACATGACAATAAAAGAATCAAGTCAAAGTTTGTACCGGAAATTTGTTATTATACTTTAAACTTATACTAATAAATTACGCCCAAAAATTAAAATAGGTAAGATGCATATGTTCAAATTTCAACAATTTTGAGAACTTTAAGTAAGATAGTCCTAGAAATACTATTGAAAATATTCACAAAGATTATTTTTATCCTCAAAATTATATATAAATTTTCCATCTCCAAAATTGACAAAGTTTTATGACAAACATTGTGTTATTAGTTTACAGGAAATCAATGGCGATGATCTTAAAGTTCAAAGTTTTAGAGATATTCACAATATTTTAAGCATATGAGAAATAGTTTACCTAAAGTACTATATAACATTTAAGGGCATATGCCCTTAAATGTTTATACATGCCTAAGTGTATATCGAACACCCGTAATGCAAGTTCACCCTGTACTTAAACATAATTATGTAGTAATTTAATAGGGAAATTTGGGTTATAAAATTCAGCAATAGAACCTTGTATTTTGAAATTTTGTGTAGGAGCACGGTGAACAAATACATTTGACGATAAATTAAAATTTGGACGGTATTATAACTTAGGAAAGACCATAATTGTAATTAGTGTAACATACATGTAATACTTACATTTGTTTTGATTATATTATTTAAATTAATTTTATTTTAATTTACAAATATGGTAGACAAGTTTCGATGGTATTTTTAAGTTGGTAGTCGACAGGCGTTTAGTTGAAGAAAACACTTTCTGATGAGTGATTGTTTTCATTAGTGTAATGTGGAATGTAAGTATTTTCAAGCTAAATTATCGATAATCGTAAGAAGGGTCAAGACTAGTAGTTTCTATTAAATTTCAGGTTAGTTATAGGTAAGGTACCGTATTATATCATATGCCATAAACTTAACGTCAATAACGTTAAAAAAACTAGTAAAATGTGAGAATGGCAATGTTAAACGTAATATGTTGGCGTATGCTTTGGCACACGCTGACATATCATTATAAGATTGTTAGATATTTGATATATACCTGCTCCTTTCTCTCACTCGTCCGTGCCTTGTCTTCTTTTGCCTACTGGTCCGTTCCATGGCGTCACTATTTTTAATAATTTGGTTTCGTGCATCATAGCAACGCGACTTGTCCATTGCCGTTTCTGTTTTATGCAGTGTTCTAGTCTATCTGTTACTTTTATCTTCACTCTTATCTTCATATATCTAATCTTATCCGTATGTTTCATTCTGAGAATACTCCTTTCTATGACTCTTTAAGCGTAGTAATTTTTTATTATTTTCTTAGTACGTAGCGTTGGGAGAAAAGACTTACCTTCTTTTTTAGTTTCAGTGGAAATGACCTTTTAAGAAGTTCTGCCAAATTCCAGAATTTGTTTCAGGTTTTATTAATTCTTCTGTCAATTAATTCTTCTTTATTGCTAGGTTTTATAGAAAGTTGTTTTCCAAGGTATTTACTAAGTCTACTAAAATATTTTTCTGTATGCCGTTTGCCATAATTTTGTCTTTTACATGCTCACTTCCAGACCAATTTTTTTGTTATCAAGATGTAAACTACAGAACATGTGTTGTAATGTTGTAAATGAGATGTTTCCATTTATGAATATTCCTTTGTTATTCCAGCAGAGATCCTTGATGATATAATGTAGTACCGTTATAGAGTTGGTTAGAGCAGGTCTCCTCGTCTGCCTCCTCTCTCAATAGTTGAAAACTTTCCGGTATTCTTAGGCCTAACTCTACTTATAAAATTAGAATAAATAGTATTTATTATTTTGTTGTATAAGTAGAGTTGAAAAAGCTAGATTAGTAACAATAAAATATATAAAATAATGTAATAATTATACACAGAGCTACTTGAATTTACACGTGGTGCTAAATAAACTTGTAACCATTATATTTTCAGATTAAGTTTACTTTTCCGTTGAATTGCAACGTACAAATTATCGCGAGGAAATATATTTTATAGTAATACAAAGACAAAAAAAAACGGCCAAGTGACCATTGGCGCAAAGAAGGTTCTGTATTTTGTAAATATTTAATAACACTTAATATAATTCAGTGGGAAGACAAAAACACACACACACGCACACACACACACACACATATATATATATATATATATATATATATATATATATATATATATATATAAAATCGTAAATACAATATTTCCCCAACTTTTGTGGAGGCTTCTAAGCAATCAGATTTTTTCTTAATTTAAGGTTCAGCAATTGTCAAAATAAGAGGGTTAGAACATATTGTTTGCATATTTTAAAAAATATAATTCGAAATACATATTGCTTAAAATTATAAAAAAAGCAGCACCCTCTTAGCACCCTTATAACTGACCCTTTTGATATCCATACTATTTATTGAATTTTCAAATATTTTCATGTATTAAATTTGCCTCTCTAAAGTTTTCATATAAATAATATTGAGTTAAAATTGTTACAAAGTCTTGTTTGAAAATGGGAGAAGGAGGACAGATGGACAGATGCATTACGAACGATTTTGAAGCTTAATATTTCGTTAACGGTTCTAAAATTTCATTTAGTTTGCTTTTCGAGTAAAATTAATTGGAGTAATCCAACTTCAGTAGTCCTAAAACTATTTAAAAAATATTCTAAAATACGCAGAAGTAACGCAGATGGAAAATAATGGATGCTGAATTTGCTAGTGTACTTAAAATATATTAATATGAATAATTATAAGGTGTTCTGCAATATTTAATTCAAATAGAACTGAAGACAGACCCAACTATCAGTGTATTTCATTATTCAGTTACTGACTACAACATAAAAATTGATAAAATTCGCGTGGAATTTGTAAAAAGAAAATTTATTAGGATTTTTTTTTGTAATTTGTTTCTCCCTTAAGTCTGTGAGCATAAAGTTAACTAAAAACGTTAATAGATTGCTTTGCAGTAGCATATCGTAATATATCTATGAACATAAGGTTTATTAAAAACGCTAACAGGTGGCAATTAATGTTGTAATATTCAAATTGTTAAAATTAATGTTGTAATATTCACCAGGTCAGCGTTTTTTTTAATATGCAACATCCAGATAAAAACATCCTAAATATTGCCGGAGATATATCTGTTACTCTACGAAATTTCATCAAAATCCGGCCAGTAGATGTTGCGTAATCTAAGAACAAATTTACAGACAAACAAATAGAAAAAACCTAAAAACAAGTTTTCTCGTTTCTATTATCATTCTATACGCTAAATTAATCACACTTTTTAAAGTACTTTCTGAATCTGTACACAATTTAATAATTTATGAAGCGAGTACGGAACCCTAATTTATTGGTATCCCGACAAAAAATATACCTGAGTGGTTTATTAGTTAATCATTCCAATCAAGTATATCAAATAATAATGTTGCTTATACTGGTATATCTGTACTCGATCTTTCCAAGTTGCTTGTGTTCATTTATCATCTGACTTCGCCAATCGCGTTAAAAAATGTTTCATACAATTATTTTAATTTTTTCCTGTTCGTGATCGAACAGATTTATTTGTACACAATTTAACTTTTTAAATCAATTTATTTATTACTTGAAAACCCCTGCCCAACTTACAGACTCACCCAAATCTTTGGACATGTGAAAGTATTATATAACCCATCACTCACATATACACAAACATGAAAATTCAAGTGTAGGGCACACTTGAATGCGTAGTAATTTGCAATTTTTTTAATAAGTTTGTAATATGTCGAATCGTATCGGTTTTTGGCGAATATCAAAGCGTGTGAATAATGGATATTTGCATAGTTTCCTACACGTCGCTGGTGTCAGTTGTGCGTGAGATTGCAAACGATATTCACGTCTCTGTTCGGTCGCGTTCGCGCCTGCAGTATGGATTGGAATAACACTGCTGTATTAGAGTGCTTAAATTTTCTGAAATAAATAAAAATAGAAAACAGGTTAGCCTGTCTTGATCATGATTTCTAAATGCTGAAATCATTAGCATCAGATATGGGACGAGTCCAGGTAATGGAAGGTAGTGGTAGTAGGCAATGAAGTAGATACCTAGTTCTTTGGTTATATAATCTGCTTATCCAACTGTGCCTTCACCTGCACATATATCTAATTAACGAACATAGGCGAAATAAATATACTAATAAAATCATCTTTGCCGTACATGGTCCATAAGATCGCAGATAAGGGTAACATTCGCAAACAAGTCTATAATATGGGTTCGCAAAGAGTATGAACATAATATTGCATATTAATTTGTTGAGCATGTCTGGGAGGACTAACATTTGTTATATTTTTCACATGTTATCTATACAAATCTGTTGTATATGTGAGTGATTGAGGTAAGAAGTATATTCCAAGCAATAAGACTAGAAATAAAAAATAACTCGAAATCAGTCTTGAACCATCAAACAATGAATGTGAATGGTGAATGGAGCAGAATAATATCAAGACTGGGTGCATCTCGTAATATTGTGTTGAACGCTGAAGGATATTTGGCTGAAAAATTATGTCATCCATAATTAAAGAGACGAGAGGCAATCTCACGCCATACCGTTATCAAAATTATAACATTTTATATATAATTTTTATCACAGCTTGGAAAAAAACAATTAACTGATCAAATCACGTAAGATCCCGTGATATTTGTGTTTACTCCGTAAACACTTTGCGTCCACTCTATTATCGATATTAGCCCATCAAACGCGCCTAACACTTATCAACCATTTTAATGTTAAAGCGTTTGTCAGATGGATGTTGTTTGAATACAGCGCTTATAATTATTATATTCTATAGCACATATCATATATTTATAGCACAGCTTGAAAAAAATAGTTAACTGATCAAATTACATAAGATCCCGTGACATTTGTGTTTACTCTGTAAACACTTTGCGTCCACTCTATTGTCGATATTCGCCCATCAAACGCTCCATAACACTTATCAATCATTTTAATGTTAAAGCGTTTGTCAGATGGATGTTGTTTGAATACAGCGTTCGTAAATCTCTTCGAAATGTACGTTTGCATATTTGTGTGTCCGCAATAGTATTGTCCGCTTTGTGTCTCTTCGAATTATTTATTATTATTGCAACAATAGACGTGTCGGCGATGTTAAACAATAACTCTTACAAGATGTTCTTTTATATGTTGCAAAATGAAGTTTGTCACGCGTTACTATACAAATTTAATTTTACGGTGAATAATAAATAAAGAAATATAATAATGATTTATGAATAGTTATCCACAACGCTTAGATGGATTTTTCACGCCAGTAACGTTTATAAAAATAAGAAAAACAAGAAAACATTGGTGTGCTTATGACCATAGAAGAGAAGTGAAAACTAATATAAAATATACAATAGCATACGCGTATTTTATTAAATTATACTTAAATAAAATGTTAATTAAAAATAAAACGTAATTTGAAACGATGAAATCCGTGTTAGATAGTGGACTCGCTTGGTGGATGCCGAAGGGAGCCGGGATTACCTGAACAGTGAACTCGTTTGGTCGATGCCGAAGAGAGCCGAGTTTACCCGATTCACGAACGTGCCGGCTCAGTTTCGTTCGCTACTCAGAAAAAAATGCGCATGGTATATCTAAAGATCTTTTCACTTCAAAAACAATAAAAACTATTGTGTCGCGTTTTGAACTTTAACACCTCTAAAGTTTAATCGAATCGTTAAATGCAAACAAATGACTAATAGTTTCTGACTTCTCTACGATTATCAGAAGAAAATATAGCATTATTAGTATGCCATACAATAACTTGACCACTGTTGCTGCACTAGTTAGTAACTTAGTGTATTTATATCCATTAACGACCAGAACTTGATCATTGCTATTAAATGGATAACATCGTATTTTTGCAAGAATTAATCGAATAAGTACACATTTTCCTTCCATGAACTTGTATCAGCAATTGACACGGTTACTTTGTAATAAATGTTGTAATAGCATATGCAATAACTGTTATACTTTTTTCTAAAATCGCTTTACTGGGACAGAACTGGAGATAGTTTAGTATAATATTAGGTTGGCAACTTATAATCCCGCCATATCTGTACACAAACCTTTTAACTTTTTATATGTAGTCAATCAAAACAATCGTTAATTATATAGGCATAGTCGGTATCTAACGTTTGTTGCCAACGTACAGGCAAAGCTAAAGTTTCGTCCTTTTAAAAGTATTTGGGGCTTTGACTTAAAAATCGGGTTACTTCAAAAATATATATATCCGATTTTTTTAACGCGTCACTTCAAATATATATATATATATATATATATATATATATATATATATATATTCGATTTTGAATAGGATATGTATATTTTTGAAGTGACCCTTCAAAGCCATTTTACTTGTAGATGGGGGTTTTGGTTGAATAAACAATTTTTTTCTACATTTCCTCGGTATTTATTACGAAAGGTAACTAAACATTTAAGGTTTTATAATAAATTTTTAATTTGAACATCATCAAAGAGCTCAAAACCAAGTTGTAAACAATGTGGCTTGAAATATCTTTTTTTAAATATTTCTTTTATTAAATACCATATTTATTTTTGAAATATATAATTCTCAGCCACCATATAGAACGGATCGTAAGGTCCAAATCGAATTAAGTGTTCTCGCTTTAGAGACTATATAAACACATACACATACTATATAAACACATACACATATTCGTAATACAATATACCTTATCGTCCCGCAGTCGGGTAAAAATTAGGCAACGTTGCAGAAAAGAGAGTTGGAGAACTTAAACAGACGACGAATTTTGATTTTTTCACATCGGACAAAATTGCGACCCTAAGCCATCACATTGCACGGACCGTAAAATTACCCACCTAGGAAAATCCGGAAAACTACAGCAATTCTAACGACATGGCATATCATTTGTATAAATCAGATTATGTGTTCCGGATTTAGAGAGTAATATCTGAACGTACACAGATACATATTCACTTACACACAAGTTGATAGACATGATACTCTCCTTATCATACCGCAGTTGGGTAAAAATTAGGAAACGTTGAAGGAAGGAGAGTTGGGAAGCTTAAACAGACGACGAATTTTTATTTTTTCACATTGGACCAAATTGCAACCCTAAGCCATCATATTGCACGAATCGTGCATAAGGAAATCCGGAAAATTATAACAATTCTAACGACATATCATTTGTACAAATCGGATTATGTGTTCCGGATTTAGAGGGTATTATCTGAATGTACACAGACACATCTATACTTACACAAAATTGATAAATGCGATACTGTCGGGTAAAAATTAGGTAGCGTCGCAGAAAGGAGAGTTGAAGAGCTTAAATAGATAACGAATTTTTATTTTTTCACGTTGGATAAAATAGTTGTTCTCAGCCGCCATACTGCATGGATCGTAACGTCACTTATCTAATGATACTCGCAAGATTACGACAATTCTAGCGATATCTTATTTGATCAAATCGGATTATACACTACGGTTTTAGAGAGTATGTACGTAGATTGGTAAACAGAACATTCTTCTTGGCGTGCCGTAGTCAGATAAAAATTATGTAATATTACGGGTCACCTCCATGTTGGGAGAGTTGGGCAGCTTAAAAAGAAAATATTTGAGATAAAGTTAATATTAAGGGATAATAGAAATAACTGTTTATTTTTTAGAACTAAACTGGAAGAAATAACGTTGGGAATTCTTTTTGAAAAAATGTAAATGTAAACTATTTCTCTACGTCACTCAGAAGTTACAAAATCATAAATTCTCGTCTAAATTCTTGTAAAGAATTTACCCTTTACTTTATGAAGTTGCTTTGATATTATTAAGATTTTCTAGTTTTAGTTTTTTCTATATTTTAAACCATACAATTAAGAAATATTGTTTCCTAATATACAGTAACAAGACTGGAATTGGTCAACATTTACAAAACTCAGTGTAGGCCACGGGTTCGCATTTATTTTTCCGTCTAAGTTGTAATTCAGAGACTTTTTGACGTAAACGCATGAAACAATAGTAATGAACAGCACATAAAAACGAAGTAAAAGAAATTTATTCGAGGTTTATGAGCAGAGGAATGGGCAAAATATATATTTTTGGTAATTCATCATGTGGGATATTGAATGAAAGCTAATGAAATTAGGAATTCAAACTCAACGGAAGACACTTAATTCCAAGAAAAAGATATACTGAGGTAACGTTCTAAAAGGATATTCGAAAATATTCCCCATAACCTGTAAATAACAAAATAGTAGTAGAGAGTTAAAGGAAAAGACATGATAGAACAAATCCTAGTCATGCGCAAATCATCAAGGAAATCTATATCCCTCTCTACGTTTGTTTTGTGAATTTTCGTAGAACATTGGATATTGTTAAATTGTGCAAACTCTGGCAATTACTCAACGAAATAGGCAAACGTAACACATAATTAGCCTTGTGAAAAGTCTGTTGTGGAAGATACAATTGCTACAAATCTAGGTAAGGTAGACCATGATACATTAGTATATAATTTATGGTGGAGTTCATTAAAATGCATTTTATAAGCACTGCTCTTCAAACCCTATACGAAACGCATAATACAATTCGTATTAAATGGATGAGACAAAGGAATATAGGTAGAAAGTCCGATAAGCAACATACAGTACGCCGGCGATCTTGCACACACGAAAGAAGACATGGAAGATTTCTTCAGTCGGTTTGAGCAGTTAAACCTAAACTTTGAACTTGCCCTTAGAGAAAAGCAAAGATCATAAGAGTAGACCAAGCAACGCAGATCACAGAGTTCAGATATGTTCAGAATTTACCAAACTACGAGGTTGTGCAGAGCTTTACTTATCTCGGTTTTATAAATATAGGCGTCTGTGAAGATAAAATCAAAAGACGGTGTACTATCACTAGATATAAAGGGTTTGAAAAGATCTGGAAAGACAGAAAGATTACGAAGCAATGCAAGGTACGTTTGATGGTGCGATTATTCTTCCCAACATTTATAGAGCAGATAACTGGTCCCTGAGCTTGGAATGCTACCGAAAGATAGATGCACTGGAGATGTAGTGCTGAAGATGTAAAACAACCCTTGCTTTGAAATAACCCTTGGAGAGCATTTTTCACTAATATATTCATTGTAAGGGAACTAAAAGCAAAAAAATCTCATTTCATCTACGGTGCAGCTTTGAATAATAAAGCGCTTCGATTACATTTCTAAAAACAAATTTACCTTGAAACTTGTAGCACAAAGTGGAGCACCAATACTTGGAACAGTTCTGTTCAAGGTAACAACGGGATCTATCGTAACAGTGCAATGGTCGCACGATGTCATCAATCGCCAGAAATTCAGAAGTATTACAAAAGTGGTAACACTCGGTAAAAAAACCATATACCCTATTACAAATTTAGGAATGATGACGGCTCTGGCAAGAGTGCCCGACTAAACAAGTAAATACGTAGGTACATCCTACGCCAATTATTTACAGAACACGCTGAATATTAAACTTTAAACTACGTTTCCCAAACTTGTGATTTTTAAATAATTAATTTTCATTTTGTAGATACTTATATGTAAATAAATAAAAATAGTATAAGAATCGATAAATTAATTTATCAAACGCTATTCTCGTCACACGCTTTCCTTAAGTTTTTTTATTTACGTACAATTCTGAACAATTTATTAAAAACAATATAATCATTTTATATCAATGTTCATCTGCATGCTATCAGATTCTATAAAGATTAAATATAAAAACTGGAGCTAAAAAAGATTAAATATAAAACTAACACACATAAAACTGACAACGCCACGGACTAGAATAAAAAAATTGAGAATTTATTTACCGATACTCAGTTACTTTAGAACAACTACTTATTTTAACACATTTGGGTATTTGACTAAATTTTTTTTAATTAATTAATCATAATTTCAAGGTACACGCTGACGAAGAGTAAACATTTTTTTTAATAATCTTAAAAATTGGCCGAGTTATAAAAGTTTCAATTTAACCTTTAGAGAAGGACGGCAATACTGTGTTGTGAGGTCATTTTTAGTATTTCACATTATATTCTACGAGAGGAAAAGAGACAGGGTTATACCCAACTCTATCCGTATCTTCAAATTTAGAAGCCTACAACTGGCTTATTTTTCAATAATTTTTTAAATTTTTTTCAAGACTGGTTTTTAATTAACTTATATTTCATAATATTGTACGAAAAATATCAAAATTTAGAATGAGTTAACTACCGTATTTAGTAATAATGGGTCTAACTTTCGTTCGTTGTAGGAAGCGACAATGCGTTTAAGTTTCGTATGACAGTAGTTAAGGAACCGTGTAACGAAGCAGTTTAGAACCTAATGGATATTAACCTGTACACCCAGGATATATAGCGCAAAAGTTACTACTATAGTAAAAGCTACGGCGGTTTATGACCACGGTGTTTTGTTTACGTGTAACTTTTACCCACTATTGTAATTACCACTCACTTCTAATGACTTTGTATAATAAACAAGAACGTAACCAAGGGATCAGGACCTATAGGGTTTGATCCCCTTAGTCCCTCCCTAAATCTTTGTTGATATTAGAATGAACACGTCACAGTTATCTATAATTATATATAATTAATAAAAAAAAACCTGTCAAGCAGTAGTAGAAATCACACTACGAAGGTTTAGTACACATTTAGGTAATTATAAATATTTGAGGTTACATAATAGTTCTAATTAAACTATTTATATATTAATTTTTCACAACGTAAATATATTACTATATTTTGTTACAGACATAAAAACAAGCTAATTTTAAAAATAAATAATTTCACGTAAAATTAGAAATGATTTTTCCCTGTTTTCCTTTACTTGTGCTGTAAGGCCATATATTTATGCATACTTTTAAAATTCAAGGTAAAATCATATATTATATAATTTCAAGGTTTAAGGTTCGACCAGAAGTAGTCTATGAGTATAAATTTTAATATTTAGAGCAATGTAAGGTTATAAGCCTCAATATACGATATTAATTTCATACCACTTTGATATCTCAAGCCGTTTCTGAGAAAAAGGGCTTCGACTCGCAGACGGATGGGACTTATGGTTTGAGGTGCGGAAAACTAAAAAAGCAATGAAAAAAAAATGGTGAGATCCCTTTTTTTCTGAACTTCTTCAATATTTCAATAAAAACTATTCCCAAGACAAAATTCCTGAACTACTTCTTTGGCTACCAATTTGCGAACAAATATTTTAAACTTGTACATTACCGTAGAGTCTAAATAACTACAAATGCGGTGCAAATTTTGTGTCATATGATAAAATTTAATTTTAATAACGTTCGCTATTACTCTACGATTAACAAAGGTGGATTTATTTGATTACTTATAAATATACCAAAAAAATCTTTATGGAATTAAACAGAAAAATGGTCATTTAAAATTAATCTAGGTACTTTTTATTATGTTTGTTTGTTTTTAACTCGAAAGCTGTTGAAAACAATAAAAATTTGAGAGCCACGATGTTGATTACAATAAAATATAGTAAGAATACGTTTTTGTAGAAAATAGAATATATTTTTGTAGAATATTTTCAAATCACGGTTGACTGCACGAATGCGACGCGATACAATTTTAATAAAAATTTCACCATTTCATGTATTATCTAAGGTTTAGATACATAATTATGTTTGTTTGTTTTTAACTCGAGAGCTATGATGTTGATTACAATAAAAATGAGTGTAGTCTCTAAATTAGAATGTGTTTTTGTAGAATATTTTCCAATCACGATGGTTGTGCGAATGCGACGCGATACAATTTTGATAAAAATTTCACCATTTCATGTATTATCTAAGGTTCAGATACATAATTATGTTTGTTTGTTTTTAATTCGAGAGCCACGATGTTGATTACAATAAGATTTGGTGTAGTCTCTAAATTAGAATATGTTTTGTAGAGTATTTTCAAATCACGTTTGGTTGCGTAAATGCGATGCGAAATAATTTTGTAAATTATTATATTAATAAAAGATTAAAAAAATAATTTTGTGAAGCTTCAGATGCACAAATACAATTTTTTTTTATTTTGAACAGCTCAAAGGCTAATATGAAAATATCGTGAGTTGCATAAAGTAACCATTGTGGATAAATACATTGATATGCCATAAAAACTTTAACAAACAATGAATAGAAAAGAATTATTAAAAAGTTGTCGAGTTCGAGTAGAGTTGCACCTCGTAGGGTTCCGTACACATTTGGGTACTTATAAGATAGAGAAAACCAAAGACCATAAGAGTAGACCAGGCAACGCAGGTCACAACTGATGTTCAGTGTTTTGCAAACTACTGGATTGTGCAGAGTTTTACTTATCTCAAAAAATCAAAAGACAGTGTACTGTCATTACTAAATATAAAGGTTTGAAAAGATCTTCAAAGACTGAAAGATAACGAAGAAATCCAAGGTACATTTGATCGTGCTTTTTCTATGGAGCAGATACCTGGTCCCTGAGCTTGGAATACTACAGAAAGATACATGCACTGGAGATGTAATATTAAAGTAATATATAGCCCACTATATCTTTTGCACGCGAAAAATATACATATTCTTAAAAATATATAAATTTCTACGACAATCGTTATACTTTTCCTATAATCTTCTATTTAGGTTTTACAAACCCTGTTATTTTTAACATTTTTGGTTGAATAATTTCGGCAATGGATGGGGGAAGAATATTCTATTTTTGAATATTTTTGGAAGATCTTTTTAAGTATGCAATTTATAATTATGAAAAAATATTTTTGTGTTTCACGTATCTTTCAAATGACAGCGAAAAAAATGTGTACTTTCTGTGTTATGAATTCTGAATTTTTATAAGAACATATGTATGTGTATGTGAATCCTTAATATTGATAAGAACATATTTAACAAGTGTTACATATGTTCTTATGCAAAATATGCGGGGTAGGAGGTAAAATCGACTATGACAGACGGATTGAAGGAAAAGTTCCGTTTTTATATCCGGAATACAGAGACCTGAAATGTGACGAAATCGTCCATTTGGGGACAAAAATATTTTTATTAAATTGCGACCTAAACGTTAACTTGTTATTAAATATTAATCTCAAAAAAAGAACTGTCTAAAGGAATAATTTAAAAAGTACAGCAAGTTAAAGTAGTCCAGATTATAACCCATGCACATAAATGGTATATCGAATGTGTATTATAAAGCTTTATAATACACAGTTTCGAGTTTGTCTAATATCCAACAACAATTATTTTTGGCACCTCCAGTTTTAAACATTTTGACCAATTATCAAAATTCTATATGGCGGATCTAATATCTTTATCCAAATTTGCTTTTTTTTCGACTAAAAATATAAATATGAGTATTAATTTGTTTTTTTTTTAACTAAAATTACGAAATAATCTTGAACAGCAAAAAAGGTGTAGGTCCAGATTATATATTTATACATCTTCTTAGATTGCGTAATCAAATGTAACACTTTAGGAATTGCAAGACAGTTAAGATATGTTTAACCATTTTAGCAGATCATATCTCAGAAACCGTTTTTAAGCAAATAACTTAAAAAAATTGGATTTAATGTATCTTATAATGCAAGACTTAGACTATGAGTCAATTAAATATTTTTGAACTTGTTTTGGAAAACGAATGACTCAGACGTCAAAAATTTTAGGGAATAAAGAAATTTTATTACGTTTCTGTATCCATTCGTTTGGATAAATTAATAATATATTATTGAATAATATTATTTTCTCAATATATTATAAATATCATTATACTGTGTTAGAAAATAGAAAAAAAGGAGGGCAGAAATACGGCGATAACAACTCGTATTTGTCGTAGTTTTTGAAAATGTTCTTCTTAGGATTCCGTACAGACTTTGTTATTGTGGCAAAATGTTAGTCTGTCCTTCCGTCTGTCTATCAGAGGCTTTTGACTTCTAAAGGAAATAGGATATATGCTATATAATTCACACATAATACGTAGTTTCTTGGCTCAAAGCTAAAAATAGTATCCATAATAACTTAAATTTACATTTCGAGGGAGGCTCAAACTTGTGAAATGAGGCAAAAAATTCTCCTGCGTGGTTGTGTAGAGTATTATTGAAAATACTGCTTTTAGTAGAGTATAAATATAGTTTTAAATTTTTTTCAATGAAACATTTCGGTTTGGTATAACTTCAATACTTTTGTACCCATAATGTTACCAGACCTATCTTAAAAACTCCGTTACATAGACGTCTATAATTTATCTATGGTATTTTTTCATGTCCTGTATTTAAAGAAAAAATATTAAAAAGAAATAAAATAAAATATTAAATTACAAGTCATAAAACGAAGGTGATTTTTCAGAACTTTGTTATACTTTTACACCTATAAAAGGGGTGTTAGACAATATATTTATATAGCGAAACTCAAATATTTGTAATACTTTGATAGAGATACTACGTAAACTTAAATGTTTATACTGTTTTATCTACGTAAGTATACATGGAGTCCTCGAAGATCAAGTTCTACTCATACTAACGGACTTTTTAAATTATTCTATAGAATAAAATAATACCTTGCCGTAAATACAAATGCCTCTAAAACATTTTATATATTACATATTTTACATCTTCTCGACTTCACCCTTTCATTACATAATTTAATTATCCCTAAGCCGAAAAGTATATTATATATTATTCAGTTACTTTCAGTCCGGTCCGGCCATTGGAATAGCTTAAAGCTTATAGCGCTAACCTCTTAGCAGTGACTCAGCAATGATAGCACTTAAAACAGAAAGCTTAGCATATTTCCTCTTTGTTATCTTCCCGTTTCCTGTTGTCTCGGTCACTTTCCGGTTAGCTGTAGGAGTAAATACGTGCTATTGTTATTATGTCGTTGTCGGGATATTAGATTAGAGTTGCTTGAAGATTAAGCTCATTTCATTTGCTTTTTAATTTTTCTTTTATAAAATAATGACGTTTGTAGCTTGCATGCTTAACATTAAAATCCTATCAGAAATAAAGCTATTAAGTATTAGTACAATCGAGTTAAGAAGGTTCCGTATATACATGAACATTTAAGGATATATTTTTAATAAATTATTTATAAATAATCCAGAAATATTACATTTCAAAATAAAAAATTAAAGAAAGAAAGGTATCATCTCAAACAAGCTGTACACATTTTGACATTTATAAACCTTTAAGTGTACATAGTATTTCTAATTACACTATTGGAAATATTAATTTTTTACAACCTGAATATATTGCCTACTGTATCTTTCAAACAAAGCAATTGTATTAATGTATAATTCGACAAAGAGTTAGAAATCATTGGTTTTTTATTTTTCTCTCTTACTACTATAATATATATTCCGTACTATAAATTTCATACTATACTATATATATTCGGTACAATACTCATTCCGTACTATACTACACAGAAATCATTGGTTTTTTTGTTTTTCTCCCTTTTTATTATAAAATATATTCCTTACTATATATAATATACGGAATGAGTATAGTACGGAACATATATAATATTCCGTACTATGCTATATATATTCCCCACTATACTCATTCCGTACTATATTATATATATTCCGTACTATGCTAATCAGAAATAATTGATTTTAGATTTTTCTACCTTACTACTATAAGATATATTTCTTACTATAAATTCAGTACTATACTATATGTATTCCGTACTAAACTAACTAGAAAATAGTGATATTTGGTTTTTTTCCTTACCACCATAACATATATTCCGTACTATAAGACCTCCCATTATGCCGAATTCCAAGATTGTAGGTCAATCGTAAGTACCTTATAGATTTTTAATGATTAATGAGTGAGACTATTGTACGAAAAAAAAATACCTTTCAAAAGGGCCATGTCTTCTTGTTGCGTGAACCAAAAGACTTGGTATATTTTAGAGCAATTTAAGACTATAAGTTTCAGCATAGGCTACCAACTTGGTTTCTCAAGTCGTTTTTGAAAGCAAGGGCTTTAACAAAGGGATGGATGTATGGATGGACAACTAAGTAAATCTATAAGGATTCCGTTTTTTTTTACATTTTGTGGGACGAAAACCTAAAATTGTGTAATTTTGGGATCATTGCTATAATTGTTCCGTAAATTTCTAGTGAATCTGCTTATTATTTCGAGTTTAGCTGTCCAGGGGGGAAATCTCACGTTTTTGTACTCATTTTCGACAACATTTCTAGAAATTAATACCTATTAATATATTATAAAAAATCGTTACGCAAATATTTGACGAAAAGTCGCCGGTGGTACATTTTACTGTAGGTTTAAATTATATAGTTTATCTTATCTCCTTCTATATCGTGTTATACGCATTTTAAAATTGCTACAGCGAAAATATTATGATAATTTTAATTAAAAAAATATAAAAGTTTGTATGAAAATTATGTACCTATAAATGTAGGTTTAAATTATATATTTTATCCCGTCTCCTTTTATATCGTATTAGACGCATTCTAAAAATGCTACAGCGAAAGTTTTACGAGAATTTTAATTAAAAAAATATAAAGGTTTATATGAAAATTACATACCTATTACTGTAGTCTTAAATTACATATTTTATCTCATTTTCTTTTATATCGTATTTTACGTACTTTATAATTTTTACAGCGAAAGTATTAAGAGAATTTAAATTAAAAAAATATAAAAGTTTATATGAAAATTATGTACCTATCCGTGCACGAGTTATCACTAAACAAATAAAAAACAAATTTAATACTAACCACAATTTAATGTGCACATGCATGTTAAATATATACTGCTTTGAAATTAATTAAAAATTATTTATTTCCATATATATTCATCAGATCATCCTAGATTCGGCCATTTTAGTAATAATGTTATTTTTAATTATATATATATAATAATGTTATTATAAATAAATAATATTTTTTTCTTTAACAGACCCTCTACAAGTTTGTTTTAGCATGCATTAACTCATACCGTGTGTTCTGAAATTTGGTATAAGAATAGATTATGGACTGTATTAACAGAAAGGTACTTTAATCCTAAATTTATAGTACTTCCTAAGGAATAAAATCTGCGTTTTGTCACATTTATTAGGTTCCCAATTAATTACGCTGTATTGCAATAAAGAATATTCTATAAGTTTGATATTAGCAATTGTCAGCTCGGACTTTGTATTCTGAAATTTGGTATATGAATAGATTATAGCCTGGATTAACAGAAAGGCACTTTAATCCTAAATTTATAGTACTTCCTAAGGAATAAAATCTGCGTTTTGTCACATTTATTAGGTTCCCAATTAATTACGCTGTATTGCAATAAAGAATATTCTATAAGTTTGATATTAGCAGGTGTCAGCTCGTACTTTGTATTCTGAAATTTGGTATATGAATAGATTATAGCCTGGATTAACAGAAAGGCCCTTTAATCCTAAATTTATAGTACTTCCTAAGGAATAAAATCTGCGTTTTGTCACATTTATTAGGTTCCCAATTAATTACGCTGTATTGCAATAAAGAATATTCTATAAGTTTGATATTAGCAATTGTCAGCTCGTACTTTGTATTCTGAAATTTGGTATATGAATAGATTATAGCCTGGATTAACAGAAAGGCACTTTAATCCTAAATTTATAGTACTTCCTAAGGAATAAAATCTGCGTTTTGTCACATTTATTAGGTTCCCAATTAATTACGCTGTATTGCAATAAAGAATATTCTATAAGTTTGATATTAGCAATTGTCAGCTCGGACTTTGTATTCTGAAATTTGGTATATGAATAGATTATAGCCTG
Source organism: Druceiella hillmani (assembly GCA_039881145.1). Lineage (NCBI taxonomy): Eukaryota > Metazoa > Arthropoda > Insecta > Lepidoptera > Hepialidae > Druceiella > Druceiella hillmani. Next base: position 54,739 of record JAYKKI010000112.1, on the reverse strand, counting down.
GATTAACAGAATGGCACTTTAATCCTAAATTTATAGTACTTCCTAAGAAATAAAATCTGCGTTTTGTCACATTTATTAGGTTCCCAATTAATTACGCTGTATTGCAATAAAGAATATTCTATAAGTTTGATATTAGCAATTGTCAGCTCGGACTTTGTATTCTGAAATTTGGTATATGAATAGATTATAGCCTGGATTAACAGAAAGGCACTTTAATCCTAAATTTATAGTACTTCCTAAGGAATAAAATCTGCGTTTTGTCACATTTATTAGGTTCCCAATTAATTACGCTGTATTGCAATAAAGAATATTCTATAAGTTTGATATTAGCAATTGTCAGCTCGTACTTTGTATTCTGAAATTTGGTATATGAATAGATTATAGCCTGGATTAACAGAAAGGCACTTTAATCCTAAATTTATAGTACTTCCTAAGGAATAAAATCTGCGTTTTGTCACATTTATTAGGTTCCCAATTAATTACGCTGTATTGCAATAAAGAATATTCTATAAGTTTGATATTAGCAATTGTCAGCTCGGACTTTGTATTCTGAAATTTGGTATATGAATAGATTATAGCCTGGATTAACAGAAAGGCACTTTAATCCTAAATTTATAGTACTTCCTAAGGAATAAAATCTGCGTTTTGTCACATTTATTAGGTTCCCAATTAATTACGCTGTATTGCAATAAAGAATATTCTATAAGTTTGATATTAGCAATTGTCAGCTCGGACTTTGTATTCTGAAATTTGGTATATGAATAGATTATAGCCTGGATTAACAGAAAGGCACTTTAATCCTAAATTTATAGTACTTCCTAAGGAATAAAATCTGCGTTTTGTCACATTTATTAGGTTCCCAATTAATTACGCTGTATTGCAATAAAGAATATTCTATAAGTTTGATATTAGCAGGTGTCAGCTCGTACTTTGTATTCTGAAATTTGGTATATGAATAGATTATAGCCTGGATTAACAGAAAGGCCCTTTAATCCTAAATTTATAGTACTTCCTAAGGAATAAAATCTGCGTTTTGTCACATTTATTAGGTTCCCAATTAATTACGCTGTATTGCAATAAAGAATATTCTATAAGTTTGATATTAGCAATTGTCAGCTCGTACTTTGTATTCTGAAATTTGGTATATGAATAGATTATAGCCTGGATTAACAGAAAGGCACTTTAATCCTAAATTTATAGTACTTCCTAAGGAATAAAATCTGCGTTTTGTCACATTTATTAGGTTCCCAATTAATTACGCTGTATTGCAATAAAGAATATTCTATAAGTTTGATATTAGCAGGTGTCAGCTCGTACTTTGTATTCTGAAATTTGGTATATGAATAGATTATAGCCTGGATTAACAGAAAGGCACTTTAATCCTAAATTTATAGTACTTCCTAAGGAATAAAATCTGCGTTTTGTCACATTTATTAGGTTCCCAATTAATTACGCTGTATTGCAATAAAGAATAATCTGTAAGTTTGATATTAGCAATTGTCAGCTCGGACTTTGTATTCTGAAATTTGGTATATGAATAGATTATAGCCTGGATTAACAGAAAGGCCCTTTAATCCTAAATTTATAGTACTTCCTAAGGAATAAAATCTGCGTTTTGTCACATTTATTAGGTTCCCAATTAATTACGCTGTATTGCAATAAAGAATATTCTATAAGTTTGATATTAGCAATTGTCAGCTCGTACTTTGTATTCTGAAATTTGGTATATGAATAGATTATAGCCTGGATTAACAGAAAGGCACTTTAATCCTAAATTTATAGTACTTCCTAAGGAATAAAATCTGCGTTTTGTCACATTTATTAGGTTCCCAATTAATTACGCTGTATTGCAATAAAGAATATTCTATAAGTTTGATATTAGCAATTGTCAGCTCGGACTTTGTATTCTGAAATTTGGTATATGAATAGATTATAGCCTGGATTAACAGAAAGGCACTTTAATCCTAAATTTATAGTACTTCCTAAGGAATAAAATCTGCGTTTTGTCACATTTATTAGGTTCCCAATTAATTACGCTGTATTGCAATAAAGAATATTCTATAAGTTTGATATTAGCAATTGTCAGCTCGGACTTTGTATTCTGAAATTTGGTATATGAATAGATTATAGCCTGGATTAACAGAAAGGCCCTTTAATCCTAAATTTATAGTACTTCCTAAGGAATAAAATCTGCGTTTTGTCACATTTATTAGGTTCCCAATTAATTACGCTGTGTTGCAATAAAGAATATTCTATAAGTTTGATATTAGCAATTGTCAGCTCGTACTTTGTATTCTGAAATTTGGTATATGAATAGATTATAGCCTGGATTAACAGAAAGGCACTTTAATCCTAAATTTATAGTACTTCCTAAGGAATAAAATCTGCGTTTTGTCACATTTATTAGGTTCCCAATTAATTACGCTGTATTGCAATAAAGAATATTCTATAAGTTTGATATTAGCAATTGTCAGCTCGGACTTTGTATTCTGAAATTTGGTATATGAATAGATTATAGCCTGGATTAACAGAAAGGCACTTTAATCCTAAATTTATAGTACTTCCTAAGGAATAAAATCTGCGTTTTGTCACATTTATTAGGTTCCCAATTAATTACGCTGTATTGCAATAAAGAATATTCTATAAGTTTGATATTAGCAATTGTCAGCTCGGACTTTGTATTCTGAAATTTGGTATATGAATAGATTATAGCCTGGATTAACAGAAAGGCACTTTAATCCTAAATTTATAGTACTTCCTAAGGAATAAAATCTGCGTTTTGTCACATTTATTAGGTTCCCAATTAATTACGCTGTATTGCAATAAAGAATATTCTATAAGTTTGATATTAGCAGGTGTCAGCTCGTACTTTGTATTCTGAAATTTGGTATATGAATAGATTATAGCCTGGATTAACAGAAAGGCCCTTTAATCCTAAATTTATAGTACTTCCTAAGGAATAAAATCTGCGTTTTGTCACATTTATTAGGTTCCCAATTAATTACGCTGTATTGCAATAAAGAATATTCTATAAGTTTGATATTAGCAATTGTCAGCTCGTACTTTGTATTCTGAAATTTGGTATATGAATAGATTATAGCCTGGATTAACAGAAAGGCACTTTAATCCTAAATTTATAGTACTTCCTAAGGAATAAAATCAGCGTTTTGTCACATTTATTAGGTTCCCAATTAATTACGCTGTATTGCAATAAAGAATATTCTATAAGTTTGATATTAGCAGGTGTCAGCTCGTACTTTGTATTCTGAAATTTGGTATATGAATAGATTATAGCCTGGATTAACAGAAAGGCACTTTAGTCCTAAATTTATAGTACTTCCTAAGGAATAAAATCTGCGTTTTGTCACATTTATTAGGTTCCCAATTAATTACGCTGTATTGCAATAAAGAATATTCTATAAGTTTGATATTAGCAATTGTCAGCTCGGACTTTGTATTCTGAAATTTGGTATATGAATAGATTATAGCCTGGATTAACAGAAAGGCACTTTAATCCTAAATTTATAGTACTTCCTAAGGAATAAAATCTGCGTTTTGTCACATTTATTAGGTTCCCAATTAATTACGCTGTATTGCAATAAAGAATATTCTATAAGTTTGACATTAGCAGGTGTCAGCTCGTACTTTGTATTCTGAAATTTGGTATATGAATAGATTATAGCCTGGATTAACAGAAAGGCCCTTTAATCCTAAATTTATAGTACTTCCTAAGGAATAAAATCTGCGTTTTGTCACATTTATTAGGTTCCCAATTAATTACGCTGTATTGCAATAAAGAATATTCTATAAGTTTGATATTAGCAGGTGTCAGCTCGTACTTTGTATTCTGAAATTTGGTATATGAATAGATTATAGCCTGGATTAACAGAAAGGCACTTTAATCCTAAATTTATAGTACTTCCTAAGGAATAAAATCTGCGTTTTGTCACATTTATTAGGTTCCCAATTAATTACGCTGTATTGCAATAAAGAATATTCTATAAGTTTGATATTAGCAGGTGTCAGCTCGTACTTTGTATTCTGAAATTTGGTATATGAATAGATTATAGCCTGGATTAACAGAAAGGCACTTTAATCCTAAATTTATAGTAGTTCTTGAGGAATAACATCTGTCTTTTGTCACGTTCATTAGGTTCTCACTTAATTACTCAGTATTGTAATAAGGAAAATTCTGTAAGTTTGATATTAGCACATGTTAACTCAAACCGCGTATTCCGAATTCACAAATCTGTGCGTGTGGAGTTGTGAATTTGGAATAAACCGTATGAGCTAACACATGCTAATATCAAACTTATAAAATTTTCCTTCTGTACAAAAAAAAATGTAGCTTGTAGAACTGAGGAAGTACTTTAGATTTCGGTTTGAAGTATCTTTCTGTTAATCCGGGCTATAATCTAGTCATATGCCAAATTTCAGAATACACGGTACGAGTTAACATATGCTAATATCAAACTTATAGAATATTCCTTATGTACAATTTTACGTTATCAAGTAGGAGCTTAAAGACACTTCCGACTTTATTTATTTATTTACATATTTTAATGTACACAATTAATACATATAGCGCACTTATTGCTACGAAAGCAATCTCTTATAGCTAACCAGAATACCAGTGAAACCCCGCTCGATAAGTGGCCGGGAATCGAACCCAGGTCCCCGCGATGCACTGGGACGTCAAAGGCCGCACACCTTGTGATCAACCTAACACACCACGGTGATGACTTGACGTTTGTGTTAGTTTGTCAGCGTTGTTTATTGTTTACTAATGTTTACAACTTTACTCGTTTATATCGGTGTATTGCATTAAACTGTCTTAAAACATTAACAGCGTTTATTAATTTAAAATGTGAATTACAGTGATAGTGAAAAAAAGTGTTTCACTACTGCCAGGCGTCTCGTGACGGCTCGATTTTTTGTCTCTTTCTATGTTTTTTCAAATTTTTAACTTCATTTGTGAAATATTAACATGACGTGCCACATTTCCCTGTTCTCTAATTTTTGAATCATATATTTGAGTATTTCGAAAAAATTCTAGATATTAGCTATAATTTGATTAGAAATGTCTAATAAAATTATATATATATATATATATATATATATATATATATATATATATATATATATATCCTTACATAGTATAAAACAAAGTCGCTACCGAGTCTGCTGTCCTTCTGTAAGCTTAGATCCTTTAAATTACACAACGGATTTTGATGTGGTTTTCACCATTATTCAGATAATTTTTTCGGGAAGATTTATAGGTATAACACAAGCATGTTATATTTACAGGAAATTTCGTAAAAAATAGAGTTTTGGGCGCTTTCATTGCTAACGCTGATTAAACTTTACGAGATATATCAAAATGTTGTGCTATGAAATTGTGTATTTTAAAAATATTAATCATTTTGATCAATATTTAATTAATTAAGTTCGTTTCGTTGGGCATTTAATGTAGATAAAATTTGCTCTGTATAACAAACCATTATCATTAATATTTTGGAAGATATCACAGATTTAAAATTACCAAAAGTCAGTATTCGGCGGCGGAGGCGGGCGGCGAGTAGCGCGTGAATGACAGTAATATTATTAATCGCTCCACAATTACACCACATTAGTAGCTACATTGCACCAGTGTGAAGCCGAGGTGTGTGTGTGTATATATATATATATATATATATATATATATATATATATATATATATCCATATATATAATTAGGTAAATAGGAAGTCTTCTCTGCGCGTGTTTTGACAGGGTAGTTAGACGCTTTTTTGTTTTTCTCGAATAACAACTGGTATTTAATTTGGTATTGCTCTCAATTGAAATGTTCATCTCTGACTTAATTCAAATAATAAAAGGTACTGTTTGTATTTTTTATCATTTTGTTTTTGTTAGTAATTTTATGTGCGAGTATCAAAATATAAGTCTAATTAATATATAAAGATCTTGACTATTTTATTTTCTCGCGACTTGCACTAATTACCCGACTACGACAGAGGAAGGGTAATGAATTTCACAGGCTATGTATGCGCATGTATGTGAGTAAATTTGTTCTCTCGTAAAGACTAAACTACTACAGTGATTTCAACAAATGAGGTGTCCTTAGATTCTTTTTGATACAGAGAGTGTTTTTGAGTATAAAATATTTTGAATTTCACAGGCTATGTGTGCGCATGTATGTGAGTAAATTTGTTCTCTCGTAAAGACTAAACTACTACAGTGATTTCAACAAATGAGGTGTCCTTAGATTCTTTTTGATACAGAGAGTGTTTTTGAGTATAAAATATTTTGAATTTCACAGGCTATGTGTGCGCATGTATGTGAGTAAATTTGCTCTCTCGTAAAGACTAAACTACTACAGTGATTTCAACAAATGAGGTGTCCTTAGATTCTTTTTGATACAGAGAGTGTCTTTGAGTATAAAACGTTTTGAATTTCACAGGCTATGTATGCGTATGTATGTGAGTAAATTTGTTATCTCGTAAAGACTAAACTACTACAGTGATTTCAACAAATGAGGTGTCCTTAGATTCTTTTTGATACAGAGAGTGTTTTTGAGTATAAAATATTTTGAATTTCACAGGCTATGTGTGCGCATGTATGTGAGTAAATTTGTTATCTCGTAAAGACTAAACTACTACACTGATTTCAACAAATGAGGTGTCCTTAGATTCTTTTTGATACAGAGAGTGTCTTTGAGTATAAAACGTTTTGAATTTCACAGGCTATGTATGCGTATGTATGTTAGTAAATTTGTTCTCTAGTAAAGACTAAACTACTACACTGATTTCAACAAATGAGGTGTCCTTAGATTCTTTTTGATACAGAGAGTGTTTTTGAGTATAAAATATTTTGAATTTCACAGGCTATGTGTGCGCATGTATGTGAGTAAATTTGTTCTCTAGTAAAGACTAAACTACTACACTGATTTCAACAAATGAGGTGTCCTTAGATTCTTTTTGATACAGAGAGTGTCTTTGAGTATAAAACGTTTTGAATTTCACAGGCTATGTATGCGTATGTATGTGAGTAAATTTGTTATCTCGTAAAGACTAAACTACTACAGTGATTTCAACAAATGAGGTGTCCTTAGATTCTTTTTGATACAGAGAGTGTTTTTGAGTATAAAATATTTTGAATTTCACAGGCTATGTGTGCGCATGTATGTGAGTAAATTTGTTATCTCGTAAAGACTAAACTACTACACTGATTTCAACAAATGAGGTGTCCTTAGATTCTTTTTGATACAGAGAGTGTCTTTGAGTATAAAACGTTTTGAATTTCACAGGCTATGTATGCGTATGTATGTTAGTAAATTTGTTCTCTAGTAAAGACTAAACTACTACACTGATTTCAACAAATGAGGTGTCCTTAGATTCTTTTTGATACAGAGAGTGTTTTTGAGTATAAAATATTTTGAATTTCACAGGCTATGTGTGCGCATGTATGTGAGTAAATTTGTTCTCTAGTAAAGACTAAACTACTACACTGATTTCAACAAATGAGGTGTCCTTAGATTCTTTTTGATACAGAGAGTGTTTTTGAGTATAAAATATTTTGAATTTCACAGGCTATGTGTGCGCATGTATGTGAGTAAATTTGTTCTCTAGTAAAGACTAAACTACTACACTGATTTCAACAAATGAGGTGTCCTTAGATTCTTTTTGATACAGAGAGTGTTTTTGAGTATAAAATATTTTGAATTTCACAGGCTATGTGTGCGTATGTATGTGAGTAAATTTGTTCTCTAGTAAAGACTAAACTACTACACTGATTTCAACAAATGAGGTGTCCTTAGATTCTTTTTGATACAGAGAGTGTTTTTGAGTATAAAATATTTTGAATTTCACAGGCTATGTGTGCGCATGTATGTGAGTAAATTTGTTCTCTAGTAAAGACTAAACTACTACACTGATTTCAACAAATGAGGTGTCCTTAGATTCTTTTTGATACAGAGAGTGTCTTTGAGTATAAAACGATTTGAATTTCACAGGCTATGTATGCGTATGTATGTGAGTAAATTTGTTATCTCGTAAAGACTAAACTACTACAGTGATTTCAACAAATGAGGTGTCCTTAGATTCTTTTTGATACAGAGAGTGTTTTTGAGTATAAAATATTTTGAATTTCACAGGCTATGTGTGCGCATGTATGTGAGTAAATTTGTTATCTCGTAAAGACTAAACTACTACACTGATTTCAACAAATGAGGTGTCCTTAGATTCTTTTTGATACAGAGAGTGTCTTTGAGTATAAAACGTTTTGAATTTCACAGGCTATGTATGCGTATGTATGTGAGTAAATTTGTTCTCTCGTAAAGACTAAACTACTACAGTGATTTCAACAAATGAGGTGTCCTTAGATTCTTTTTGATACAGAGAGTGTTTTTGAGTATAAAATATTTTGAATTTCACAGGCTATGTGTGCGCATGTATGTGAGTAAATTTGTTCTCTAGTAAAGACTAAACTACTACACTGATTTCAACAAATGAGGTGTCCTTAGATTCTTTTTGATACAGAGAGTGTCTTTGAGTATAAAACGTTTTGAATTTCACAAGCTATGTATGCGTATGTATGTGAGTAAATTTGTTATCTCGTAAAGACTAAACTACTACAGTGATTTCAACAAATGAGGTGTCCTTAGATTCTTTTTGATACAGAGAGTGTTTTTGAGTATAAAATATTTTGAATTTCACAGGCTATGTGTGTATGTGAGTAAGTATGTTCCCTGGTAGAGACTAAACTACTGAAGTGATTTCAACAAATGAGGTATCCTTAGATTCTTTTTGCTACAGAGTGTGTCTTAGAATATATAATGTTTTGAAATACACAAATGAGGTGTTCTTAGATTCTTTTTTATACAGAGTGGGCCTTAGAGTATCTAATGTTTTGTAATTTACAGGTTATGTAGGAATGTGAGTAAGTTTGTTCCTTGGTAGAGACCAAACTACTGAAGTGATTTCAACAAATGAGGTATTCTTAGATCCTTTTTGCTGCAAAGTGTTTCTTGGAGTATATAATATTTTGAAATTCACAGGCTATGTATGCGTGTGAGTAAGTTTGTTCCCTGGTAGAAACTAAACTACTGAAGTGATTTCAACAAATGAGGTGTCTCAGATTCTTTTTGATACAGAGAGTGTCTTTGAGTATAAAATGTTTTGAATTTCACAAGCTATGTATGTATGTGAGTAAGTTTGTTCCCTGGTAGAAACTAAACGACTGAAGTGATTTCAACAAATGAGGTATCCTTAGATTCTTTTTGATACAGAGAGTGTCTATGAGTATAAAATGTTTTGAATTTCACAGGCTATGTATGTATGTGAGTAAGTTTGTTCCCTGGTAGAAACTAAACGACTGAAGTGATTTCAACAAATGAGGTATCCTTAGATTCTTTTTGATACAGAGAGTGTCTATGAGTATAAAATGTTTTGAATTTCACAAGCTATGTATGTATGTGAGTAAGTTTGTTCCCTGGTAGAAACTAAACGACTGAAGTGATTTCAACAAATGAGGTATCCTTAGATTCTTTTTGATACAGAGAGTGTCTATGAGTATAAAATGTTTTGAATTTCACAGGCTATGTATGTATGTGAGTAAGTTTGTTCCCTGGTAGAAACTAAACGACTGAAGTGATTTCAACGAATGAGGTATCCTTAGATTCTTTTTGATACAGAGTGTGTCTTAGAATATATAATGTTTTGAAATACACAAATGAGGTGTTCTTAGATTCTTTTTTATACAGAGTGGGCCTTAGAGTATCTAATGTTTTGTAATTTACAGGTTATATATGAATGTGAGTAAGTTTGTTCCTTGGTAGAGACCAAACTACTGAAGTGATTTCAACAAATGAGGTATTCTTAGATCCTTTTTGCTGCAAAGTGTTTCTTGGAGTATATAATATTTTGAAATTCACAGGCTATGTATGCGTGTGAGTAAGTTTGTTCCCTGGTAGAAACTAAACGACTGAAGTGATTTCAACGAATGAGGTATCCTTAGATTCTTTTTGATACAGAGTGTGTCTTAGAATATATAATGTTTTGAAATACACAAATGAGGTGTTCTTAGATTCTTTTTTATACAGAGTGGGCCTTAGAGTATCTAATGTTTTGTAATTTACAGGTTATGTATGAATGTGAGTAAGTTTGTTCCTTGGTAGAGACCAAACTACTGAAGTGATTTCAACAAATGAGGTATTCTTAGATCCTTTTTGCTGCAAAGTGTTTCTTGGAGTATATAATATTTTGAAATTCACAGGCTATGTATGCGTGTGAGTAAGTTTGTTCCCTGGTAGAAACTAAACGACTGAAGTGATTTCAACGAATGAGGTATCCTTAGATTCTTTTTGATACAGAGTGTGTCTTAGAATATATAATGTTTTGAAATACACAAATGAGGTGTTCTTAGATTCTTTTTTATACAGAGTGGGCCTTAGAGTATCTAATGTTTTGTAATTTACAGGTTATGTATGAATGTGAGTAAGTTTGTTCCTTGGTAGAGACCAAACTACTGAAGTGATTTCAACAAATGAGGTATTCTTAGATCCTTTTTGCTGCAAAGTGTTTCTTGGAGTATATAATATTTTGAAATTCACAGGCTATGTATGCGTGTGAGTAAGTTTGTTCCCTGGTAGAAACTAAACGACTGAAGTGATTTCAACGAATGAGGTATCCTTAGATTCTTTTTGATACAGAGTGTGTCTTAGAATATATAATGTTTTGAAATACACAAATGAGGTGTTCTTAGATTCTTTTTTATACAGAGTGGGCCTTAGAGTATCTAATGTTTTGTAATTTACAGGTTATGTATGAATGTGAGTAAGTTTGTTCCTTGGTAGAGACCAAACTACTGAAGTGATTTCAACAAATGAGGTATTCTTAGATCCTTTTTGCTGCAAAGTGTTTCTTGGAGTATATAATATTTTGAAATTCACAGGCTATGTATGCGTGTGAGTAAGTTTGTTCCCTGGTAGAAACTAAACGACTGAAGTGATTTCAACGAATGAGGTATCCTTAGATTCTTTTTGATACAGAGTGTGTCTTAGAATATATAATGTTTTGAAATACACAAATGAGGTGTTCTTAGATTCTTTTTTATACAGAGTGGGCCTTAGAGTATCTAATGTTTTGTAATTTACAGGTTATGTATGAATGTGAGTAAGTTTGTTCCTTGGTAGAGACCAAACTACTGAAGTGATTTCAACAAATGAGGTATTCTTAGATCCTTTTTGCTGCAAAGTGTTTCTTGGAGTATATAATATTTTGAAATTCACAGGCTATGTATGCGTGTGAGTAAGTTTGTTCCCTGGTAGAAACTAAACTACTGAAGTGATTTCAACAAATGAGGTGTCTTAGATTCTTTTTGATACAGAGAGTGTCTTTGAGTATAAAATGTTTTGAATTTCACAGGCTATGTATGTATGTGAGTAAGTTTGTTCCCTGGTAGAAACTAAACTACTGAAGTGATTTCAACAAATGAGGTGTCCTTAGATTCTTTTTGATACAGAGAGTGTCTTTGAGTATAAAATGTTTTGAATTTCACAAGCTATGTATGTATGTGAGTAAGTTTGTTCCCTGGTAGAAACTAAACGACTGAAGTGATTTCAACAAATGAGGTATCCTTAGATTCTTTTTGATACAGAGAGTGTCTATGAGTATAAAATGTTTTGAATTTCACAGGCTATGTATGTATGTGAGTAAGTTTGTTCCCTGGTAGAAACTAAACTACTGAAGTGATTTCAACAAATGAGGTGTCCTTAGATTCTTTTTGATACAGAGAGTGTCTTTGAGTATAAAATGTTTTGAATTTCACACGCTATGTATGAATGTAAGTTTGTTCCCTGGGAGAGACTAAACTACTGAAGTGATTTCAACAAATGAGGTATCCTTAGATTCTTTTTGCTACAGAGTGTGTCTTAGAATATATAATGTTTTGAAATACACAAATGAGGTGTTCTTAGATTCTTTTTTATACAGAGTGGGCCTTAGAGTATCTCATGTTTTGTAATTTACAGGTTATGTATGAATGTGAGTAAGTTTGTTCCCTGGTAGAGACCAAACTACTGAAGTGATTTCAACAAATGAGGTATGCTTAGATCCTTTTTGCTGCAAAGTGTGTCTCTTGGAGTATATAATATTTTGAAATTCACAGGCTATGTATGCGTGTGATTAAGTTTGTTCCATAGTAGAGACTAAACTACTGAAATGATTTCAACAAAGGAGGTGTCCTTAGATTTATTTTGATACAGAGAATATCTTAGAGTATAAAATGTTTTGAATTTCATAGGCTTTTTTGTATGTGAGTAAGATTGTTCCCTGGTAGAGACTAAGCTACTGAAGTGATTTCAACAAATAAAGTATCTTTAGATTCGTCTTGATTCAGAGTGTCCTGGTTGTAATATATCACAGGTTATGTAACTATACATTTCGCGATTCTTACTTATTTTTTTCCGTAGTTGGGTTTCAGTTTTTTCTTCTGACTTTCCCACATAAATGTTAAGTAATAGAGACATTAGTTTCATCAGACATAGTGGGACAGGATGGGCCTAACATAATTCTTGTCACGAATTTCTTAAAGTTTCCTTCAGCATCTCTTTTGCGCCTGAAATTTATTCGAACTTAAACTTAAATTCATACATCTTTTTAAAAAAATGCTTAATTTTTAAGCATTATTTTAAAAAGACCTGTTTTCCTGTCGCCCTCAGATTTCAACGGCATGTCGACTACACCGATGTCAACTACGGCAGTGTCAAGTCTCCCGTGTGTCTACTAGAATGGAAAAAAAATCAAGCCTTTATGGGATACCTGGCAGATCAGAAACATTATTTTTTTCACCATCCTTTTACAATCACTGTGATTCACATTTTAAATTAATAAACACTTTAAATATTTTAAAAAAGTTTAATGAAATACATCGACATCAACGAGTAAAGTTTTAAACGTTAGTAAACTAAGACACACGTAAAGTAGCGTGTGTGTAGTTTGGTATAAAGGGGAGCGTTGAGTCGGAAAGAGCCGGAAAAACACGAAGTTGGCCGAATTAAATCGGAAAGAGTAGAGAGTTATTAGTTAATTAAAATAAATATAACCGGGGCTGCGATTGGTCGCTTAGATGCAAAAGAGATGACGTAATTTTTTTGGAATTTATTTAAAATACCATGTGTAGAAGTACCCTCAAATTACATGTTATGGTATTTGTCTTTAAGTTACTAAGCGCTAAAGAACAAAGAGTTAATTAAAGTAGTTTGTTTATATAACCGGACTGAGATTGATCGCTTAGATGCAAAAGAGATGACGTCATTTTTTTGTAATTTATTTAAAATACCATGTGTAGAAGTACCCTCAAATTATATGGTATGGTATTTGTCTTTAAGTTACTAAGCGCTAAAGAACAAAGAGTTAATTAAAGTAGTTTGTTTATATAACCGGGCTGAGATTAGTCGCTTAGATGCAAAAGAGATGACGTATTTTTTTTGTAATTTATTTGAATACCATGTGAAGAAGTACCCTCAAGTTATATGTTATAGGTATTTGTCCTTAGGTTACTAAGCGCTAAATAGTCAAGAGTTAATTACAACAATGCGGTTTTCAAAAGTATCCGGTTTGAAATATAAACGATAAGACTACATTATTTAGATTTATAAGTAGTCAGTGAGTCAGGTTTGTTTTAGACTTGATCCACAATTAAATGAAGATATTAAGACTTCAAAAGTTCATATGCTTGGTTACGTAATTGCTTATAAACATACAATAATATTTATTATTTCATAAAGTAAAAATATAAAAAAAGTTATGAAAATTGAAGGTCTTTATCTATGCCAGGAAATATAAGATAAATGTTACTGTTTGAAACCAAGTCAGCGAGATTATTATAAAAATATCTCAATTTAATATTGAATATATTTGGCGTTAATTTTGTAGAAATTCATTATTCACAATTAAATGAAACTACGTGATGTAGTATTATTTCTACTATATTTAATTTCTTTACCACGACCTAGGTTTCGTTGTATTACAACATCTTCAGGTGGGATATAAGCAAAGATCTTTGCTAATATCCCACCTGAAGATGTTGTAATACAACGAAACCTAGGTCGTGGTAAAGAAATTAAAGATAGTAGAAATAATACTACATCACGTAGTTTCATTTAATTGTGAATCTCAATTTAATTTAATTTTCCTACATTCATGGAACTCTCATATTACATATATAACTTTTTTTTATTTAAATTTTACATTTATTAGATATTTTTTACATAGTTTCAGATCCGGTTAATCTCGGTTACATAATATATTAGGTAGCACTTTGGAGCTTAAATAATTTTATTGTTATTGTCATTAAATTGCACTACATTTTATGTAATTTTTTTGTAAGTATTGTTTAAATGAAAAATAACTCTATGGCAGTTAATGAAAGTTGGTGCATCTTAAACATTTTGGTGGAAAATTCGATTTAATGTTATTTATGTCGAATATTTTAGCTGACAGATTCGACTCCAAAAGGTTTACAAAGCAGCGCGCGTGCGTTAAAATATGGCTATCGTGTTGTTGTCGTTGTTGAGATGTTTTGAAAATATATTTTGGCAGCGCGTATGTGTGCGAGTGAATTTTTTATGGTAGATATTTTGTTAACACATTTTATTTGAAACTGGTTGTTGTATAAGAAATTATAGTCACTATTTAAAAAAAACAATGTGACAATATTAGTTGTATTAATACAAAAAACAACAATTATTTATTTTTATCGTGCTACTAGTTTTATTAATTTCTTGTATTAGTTCTATGAATTCATTAATCTCATCACATCATCCTTCATCACATTTGAGTATGCAATGATAATGTCGCGTTATATTGTTTAGTTCAAACACTCTTGTCTTAATTCTTTCATTGACTACTTCTTTTACTTTCATGTCTGCTGTTTCGTAAGAATATCGACATAAACTTTTTAAGTAAATTCTGAATTTTATATTATATCTTACGACAAATTTACCCTTATTTTCATAGCTATCGCTTTATTTCTGCATACATTAATATTGGACGACAACTTTGCTGTAGTAAAATAGATTGACAGTAACATCTTTCAAACTCATTTCGATTATCTTATTATACATATCTTCTACTTCTATTACTTATCTTCTAATATATAGTAAGTATATAAATACGTTAAAAGCCTAATATCATTATGTCTTATATCATTTCGATGTATACAACAATTTCCAATAGTTTCACAGACTTAAGTCATATTTGCTCAGGCTTACTTCTTAGTGTAAAATGAGAGTTTGTTAAATTAATTTGGCGGTTTTCATACGAAAATGTGCTAGTTTAAAGTATCTTGTTAGTTTAGTTCGAATCAATTTGCCTAAATAATGTTTTCTTCATTTTCCTCATTTCTTACTTTTTCCACATAAAATTTTCCTGTATGGTATGTTCTGCGCTTATTTAATTTCTACAGTTTCTACTGTGTTTATTTTCCCTTCATTCTTCTTGTATATAATTCCTAATTAATTTTGACGAGCAATAACTCAAGAAAAAATTGTAGAGTTAAATTATTTTATTCATTATATAAAGTTCTGAAACATACAATAGTAAATTGTATTAACATCCGGTAAAACTGTGGGTACATTTAACGTTTGTTTTTGAATAATGCATCACGTAGTTTCTATTATTTTTGAATAATACATCACGTAGTTTCATTTAATTGTGTTTATTTTTGACATATTTTAGTCCATCGTTCTGGTAAGTAACAGAAAAAGAGATGAATTAGTATATTTTGTATTTGTTTTTTACTATGGCTTCTGGGCTACTAATTAATTTACTCAATTGTTAGTAACGATAAGATATTAAGTCAAATGTTACCTATGCCCGAGATGTTAGTGAGCAATTTTACGCAATTATTTCGACTTTATTATCACATATAAGATTTAAACTCTGCCCGGGAAACAACGATGAAGGGAAAGTTTTTTAAATGCAAATATTTCTAAAAAAGCTTTTTATAAATAAAACACAATATAATTTTTTTAGACTACTTGTTCTGAAATTAATTCAAAACAATTCTAATTTTTTTTATTATTGGGCAGTAGAACAAGTAGTCTTTATAATGTTATCATGTCCGTTTTCCGTTCGATCTTTCTAACCCTGCCTTATAGTTTTAGGCCTAAGTGAATTCTTTGTAAGTATATACTTAATTTGGAGATTTTCATTAATATGTGAGAAAATTATAATAATATATATTTCAAAGTATTTACGTGCATCCTCTGACATACACTTTATACATAACTTGCATGCTAAAAGTGCAATAAATACATACATAAATGTAGAAAAAATACAAAAGGATAGAAATATTCATTGGGAATCGCTAAACAACTCCACAATGGCAGTTGGGTATTCTGTGGATAGAAACAAACATTCAGGATTGAATACATCTCACAGCACCGCTTTGATAAATGTGAATGTAAGAAAAGCAATCATTACTTTCATGATATTTTGTTCTTATCTTAGTCAAATGCAATAAAATATCTCCCTTCTAAAAATCGGAAACATAAAATACTATTAAATCCAAGACTTACAAATATTAGGAAAAGTGCACGATTGGAAGCAGTTCTTGTCATAATTAAACGGAATTGTTTCTAAGGTACCTAATCCCGAAATGTTGAGATCCCGATTAATTTTGACAATGTTTCGGGATCACGATTATATTCTTACTATCCTTGCTACTTGCGTCAAAATCAAGATTATATAGCAAACAATAAAAAAGTACCTAATTGCATGGTTTGGGTCGTATTAAAAACAGAACACATAGACGTTCGAATTGTCTACAACACCGACCATTTGTTCGTGAGTTGGTGCATTTGTCTAATTTTTTTCTTATATATTTTTCTTTATATTTAACATTAATTTCGCATCAAAATACTTAATTAGTAGAAAAACTCTTTAAGACGGTGCCTACACTGATTTCCCGGTGTCATGATTCAGTTCATTCTAAAGTTGCGCGGCTTCATGGAAAGTGGTTGTGTATTTGGAAAAAGTGACCAAGTGATTTTCACAGGGTCTCCATATTTTATAAGCAGACAAGTGAATGATTTTTTTCTGAGGTAGATGAATAATTTAAACCGTTCAAAACAGTGTATAGAAGTGGAAGTATGTGTAGATAGTGTCTATCATGGACTATGTGAAGAAATATATTGAATTTGGGCAGTACGTTAAGAAATATTTTTGAGACCAAATATATAATGGAAATACAGATTTTGAAAGCTTTTATCTATTTTTAAGTTGATTTTCGTTATTATTTTTGATTAGAAGATGTATTATATGAACAACGTTCGGATAGTATTTATTAGTTATTAAGCAATGAGCATAAATATATTTAACAGAGATAGGTTTTAGTGTCAATTACAAACAATTCTGAGACACTTTACATTAATACTATTTTATTTAATCTACACTCGTTCTTAATGTAATGCAAGTTCCATAAAAATATAATTGCAAACCTTAATTTGTAAATTAAGTAATATTATTATTGCTTAAAGTGTTACAATGAACAAACGATTAACTTATTTTCAATAGGTGAAAACTAAATATTTTGATTTAATTTAAAATATTATTAGTTTAGTTCATCTGCTAAATGTGATTTGTTTTCGTATGCCATTTATTTATTGAGATTTAAAAAGTTATGTAAAACAAAAAAGCTGCACAAACATTATTCATTTTGATAAATAATAAAAAAATATATTGAATATATTTGGTGTTATTTTTGTAGAATTCATTGTTCACAATGAAATGGGAAGGTTTGGTATTTGTTTTGTTTAAATTCAATAAAATAAAACATGGAGGAAGTAACTTTTGCTGAAATGCATTTGTTATTATTTTGAAGAAGGCAATTTAAAAAATTTATTAAAAAAAATTTAATAATTTAGGTAGATTTTTCGATATAAGAGTTTTTAAATGCACATATTGACTCTATATTCTCAGTTTATTTCAATGACAAAGTTTCGGTAATTAAATAAACTTTAACACAAATTGGATAATAAAAAAAATTATTACATATTCGAATGTTTATTTTTTCGTTTAAAAATATGAAATTTATGGAAATATATTTATAATTTTAAACAAATTTTTTTAAAATATATAATATTTTTAAAAGATGAGATTTTTCTTAAACGAAGGAGCAAATAGAATAGTCAGAAATATAACTGAAAATATTTCGAAATAAACCTGAATAATAAAACATCCGCTTTTAAATTCTTATAATAACTTACTTTAATCAATACTTACTTAAAAGCAATATTTATAAAACTCACTTTCCACCGAAATTTAATCGAAAATATTCGAAACACGAAACATTTGTCACATCACTATTTCAAATCCCAGGGGAAGTAATACACTAAATTTTGTATATATGTAACAATTTTTAATAAAACAAGCACATAACTATAATATAAAACTATTTGATTTATGTATTATTATTATATAAATTTAATTTTAGAATACAATATGTTACGTTATATAGCTTTTATATAAAACACAAGTATGCGTAACTTTTATAAAGGTTATACGGATTTCATATTGGTATTATAACTAACACATTCGTTTAAACACTTTATATAATAACTGTAACTTTTATAATTTAATACAATATTATTAATAACACTTTTATATAATAATAACATAACATAATATATGGGACGCAAAATTTAAAGTTATTTTTGTTTGCCGATCGAGTTATAGCGCAGGATTAATGCGGCGAGAGACATTAAGTACGTGTATAACGCGCGGACTCCGCATGTGAACTGATTTCAAAACAGATTCAGCAAAGGCAAAGCGACTCTGCGAGTCGCCATTTTATGCTTGGCTCTCTCTGTTGGTATTGTCCTCTCCCTCTTCCTCTTGCCGATGTGGAGATCGCGATTTTAGAGATAGAAGGTAGGTTTCATAATTATTGTTTGCGCTTATTGTAGAGTTAGGAATGGAGTGACAATTTAGGTATATGTGAACCAGGTGTGATGGGCGACGCTACTCTTATATGAACTTTAAGCTTTGTTTTAGCTTTACTAATTAAAAGCCAGAAAAATTATGCAATGGAATATTTTGTTTATTTATACTTTTTAATAACGATTTTTCGCGTTGAAAAAATTATATTTCAAAAATATATTTCTGGAAAGTGTACTTTAATAAAAGCGAATTTTCCACTGTTTTTCTTTATTGCACCAAAAGTAATGGTGCAGTCCATTTAATTTTCGATGGTTAAAAAGATGGCTCGCAGTTTGTTTATAAAGAAATAAATAGAAAAAACCATATGGAAATCTTATAAATCTAATCTATATGACGTAGGTGTAAAATGTATTTCGTTAAAATAGTTTGAAATTATGTCGCAGAAGAGATACAACAAAAAAGAAAACAATTAATTACGCAATAAAATATTTTTACTACAAAAAAACTTAACAAAATAGGAGGCAATCTCAGTTTTTCTTGTTTTACATGGCATGTTTGCAATATCCAAGCTCCGTTTGTGCCAAGATTTGATCGAGAAATGTGGTTTCCATAATATCTACAAATTTCATTATTTCGCACTAACCACATATACATGACACACACACACACACACACACATACACACACACACACACACACATATATATATATATATATATATATATATATATATATATATATATATATATATATATATAAAGGTGCACTTCGATTTGGTGTCTGGAAACAGTGATGAATATACATATTGTAACTAAAGGTTCTCTACAATACATGTATCTTTTTACAATCCATGTAAAAACTGTTAAAAACATTACCTGAAATGGTGGACACTTTCAAAAAATATCAATCAATAGTCACATAATTATCAATAGTCACATAATTGTCAATAATCACATAATTATCACGTAAAATCCTAAAGGCACGTTCGTGGAATGTTCGACTAGATGCCCAGAAAGCGATGAAATTGTTTTTTTTTCTTTCCAAAGTTTAATTACAATATGTTAATTAACCTTAATAAACCAGCCATTTAAGAGCCAACTTTAATTTTAATGTCGGTAACGTCAAGGAGTTTCTTAATTAGTTTTAATTTTTTGTCAGCATCTGACTACGAAATATCCCTAAAATACGTTTTACCTTATATTTCACGACTATAGGAATATTGTATATACTAAAATAAAAATAGGTTTTGAAACCTTTTTTGTATTTTATTTTTTTAAATGAACGTTTTGACATTGGTTAGTTTTGAAAAATCCACAACTGCATCTGCAGATGTTATTAAATCATATTTTCTATTCTACTGATATAAACGAAGAATCCCAATGCCTTACGTATCAGGATTAATTAAGTCACACACGGTAATAAAGTAGGTATAAAAGTGGCAAATTTGGTGGTCTCCAACGTCATTACTTTAATTTAAAAACAAATTTAATCAATTTATTCTTCTTTAAAATAGCACTTTTCAATGGTATATACGAGGTATAGCTAGAAGAGAAAATTCACCTCTCCCCCTATTTTGAGTGTATTGGCGTCGTTGAAATTAAATCGTACTTGATTTTAAATGTTTTTTCAGAAAATAAAATTCACCTCTCTATAATAGTACATATACTATACTTGATTTTCAATATTTTTTTCAGAAATGAAAATTCACCTCTCCCCTCTATTTTGAGTGTATTGGCGTCCCTTGAAATCAAATCGTACTTGATTTTAATATTTTTTCAGAAAAGAAAATTCACTTCTCCCCTCTATTTTTAGTGTATTGTCGTCCCTTGAGATTAAATCTTACTTGATTTTAAATAGTTTTTGATTTTAGATCAAAGAATTTCATAGCATGTATATAATTTAACCCTAAAATGTTGTAGAAATATAAAAAGCCGTTTCAATTTTTAACTACGCTTGTAATTTCTAGTATCCAAATACGTTCGCCTACTCATTTTCTAAATACGTCCGCCGTTTTTTTGCGATAAAAATAATAATTCGAGCAAAATTAAAAACTGGAAAACATTCCTGTCCTCTTCCCTTGATATATAATATAAATATATTGCAAAATATTTTTTATATAAAAAAAACATGGAACTATTTTTATTATAATTTGATTATAATTTGTTCCGTTTAGTATTTAATAGCCTTCAACTAATGAAGATGCAAAAGACTTTTGTCTTAAGTATAGAATCCCGTTTGGATACTTCGGGTGTAATTTTCTAGAAAAAAAAAACTTATTATAACTCGTAAATATCTGTATCAGAAGTTTTCAGTTAAGAGACAGATTAAATACAATTTTGTTACTAGATGTACTTATGATATGTATATATATATATATATATAAATTAATGTATTCGTTGATTGGTACTACTTTATATTAAATGTACATACTAATATTTGCTTAAGACGTTCTCATTCAATATGATTTTAGGCATAATATTCTCTTTAACGTCCGACATTTCAGCACATGGCGTTGACAGTTTTAAACGTGGTAAGGCGATATATGTACGTATATCGTCATTTGTTTGTGTTCATATTTGAATTTCACTGAAAACGTGATTATTCCCGTTCCCAGAATTTTGTGCGTCGAATGAAAATATGTATTTATTTTGACTACATTTTTTTCCTGTGCGCAGATTGACTTCCTGCCTAAGACTTTTCCTTCCTTCATACGTTGTCGCCGCACAGTATTTTAAAAATCGTAAAAAGCATTTTCACTGTAGAAATGATCAAATAGAGCCAGTACTCCAATTAAACAAATATTGATTTTACCAAATATGAATTCAAAATAAGGAAAAATAAAATTGTTAATAATTCCACAATAACTTGTTACCAGATATTAATTGTTTTTATGCACATAATTGTGCTATAAAATATAAGGTTTTTGAATTAAAAGACCTGTCAAGTACGAATAGAATTCTCACTACAAGGATATACATTTAATTACTTATAAACATTTGACTGCATGTTGTATTTATAATTAAACTATTTACAAATATTAATTTTTCACAACGTAAGTATATTGCTTACCACATTTTTCTGGCGTAAAAACGTGACACATATCTTAAAAATTATAAGATCTAAGATAATCGCCAGTTTTCCTGTAATTTTCTAGATACATTTTTCATGAGTTTTAATTCAATAGTTTCTGAAATGAAAGATGAAATTTGGTACAGTAGTTTTTGAAATTACATGATATTTTTCCATGTTTTTCAGAATATATTTTTAAATATGCAATTTTAAAGTACTAAAAAATATTTATATATCTTTTTATTCCTCATAACAAGTATTTTCAAAGGACACAAGAAAATGAAAAAAAATGTATGTTTTATTTACTGTTCTTTTATTGTTATATGAATATTTTAAAAGAGTTAGTGCACAAGATAGTTAATAAAATCTACCACTATGTCAAATTTTAAGACTCTACGTCTCATAGTTTCAGAGATAATCGGGTATAATCGACGGACTAGATGCGTGAGTGATTTTATAAATGTTTCGTTTTCCTTCTGAGGTACGAAACTCTATGAAATAGATGTCAATAACATAAAGGTATCGTTATCTTGTTTAAAAATATTTATCCAAAAAAAAAATTTCGTGAATTTCCCATTTTTTTTTGGATAAATATTTTTAAACAAGATAACAATACCTTTGTGTTGTTGACATCTATTTCACAGAGTTTATCATATATTTTATATATAGTCGCCTTGTCTATACAAGGTGTGGATAAAACGTAAGCACATTATTCATATCGGTCTAATATTATTTTTTTCTACATCAAAACTTTTAGCATTACCTTTCTCATTTTTTAACGATAATAACTCGTAAAATAAAGAAATTAAAAAAAGTAAATATGTCAGAGGAATAATGATACATTGATACCAGGTATAATAAAAATATTTCAAATATTGAATATATTTGGCGTAATTATGTTGATATTCATTATTCACAATTAAATGAAATTACGTGGTGTAGTATTTATTATTTCTACTTTGTTTAAATTCTTTACCACGATCTAGGTTTTTTTGTATCTACATTATCATCAGGTGAGCTATTAGCAAAGATCTATACAAATTGCCCATCTGAAGATGTCATAATACAACTAAACCAAGGTCGTAGTAAAAAACTTAAAAAAACCAAAAAAATACTTTGGAGCCGTTCAGAAATCATCAATTTCTTTATATATATATATATCTATATATATATATATATATAAATGTTTCGTTTTCCTATATATATATATATATATATAACTTAAAATATATATATAGTCAGAATAATGGACCGTATATATATATATATATATATATATATATATATATATATATATATATATACGGTCCATTATTCTGAATATTAAGAAGAAAGAAAATATTAAGTAGTTTAATATTTAAAAAAAAATTGTTTAATTAACATTTTTTATTCAAAATAATATGACATACTTATAATGAAAATTATGGAAAAAAACGTCATATCAACACTGTAAATGATCAGTGGACATTGACAGCTGACATGTGTAGTCGTATTAATTTTCAAAATGGTTTTCTGATAAATTTAAAATTTTCGTTTCTATTCAATATTTTTTTTCTGGAATTTCGTATAATAAATGTATTTTGAAATAATAATAAGTATATTTTATGATAAAAGACTGAATAGTTGTTTAAGTTTCGAAATTTGGAATACTCGGTAATAACTTTCATTTTAACAAAAATATTTTATTTTCAGACTAACGAGAGAGATCGATAATATGATGAAATTCCATGAAGAATACAGTATCTCGTATATATATGTATGTATATATATATATATATATATATATATATATATATATATATATCACTAGGTGTTGAAAACAAAAAATAATGTCAAAATTGAAATAATAGATCCACTCGTTTCAGAAAATATTCTCCAATTAAACCTGCCAATCCCAATTATTGGGTTGACTAATGAGTTTTTAGCCACGAGTTCGGAACTTTTCTAGAAAGGTTGTCGATAATTCCAGTAATATACTGTATATTACAATATATAAAACGAAATACTCTCAGTTTATAATTTAAAGCCAATACTTCAAGTGGGTTATATAAGAAAATGGTAACGAATTGGCATCAAGTTATTTTTACTTTATGAGTTAAAGTTTGTCAATAACTAATAACATTACAGGGTAACTTCGATTGACTGAAGCAATCAGTAACTGGCGATTAGAAATAGATTACACATGTTAATCACACACACAAACGCCAATAGTTTAGTGCAAAGTAAACAAACAGGATTTTCAGTAGCCAAGTTTCAAATGATTACCAGAAAGGGAATACTGAGCTGCTGGCCAAATAGCAAGGTTGTTGTTCATTGCGACTTACTCCGAAGGGACCTAGGATGAATGCAGATATGACAATAAATGAGCAATAAGATCGTTTAGCTGACTAATTAAGTAATCAATAGGACCGTGCTTATTTATCATGATACCATTGGACCACGTACCGTAAAATGCATTTGTTAAAATTACAAAATTTGAGCTGGTTTTACTAGTGTACCACCATATTCATCAGACATTGTGCCGTTTTATTACACTAGTTCAAAGCTCTTAGCAAAAGATGACAGTATGAAAGTTCTTCAAAAATACCTTGTCAGTTTTTGAATTGTGACTCATATGAGGCGTGTAGGTGTAATAACAATATCTAATTATTATTATATTGTTACTTATTTTATGAAGACGCTCATAAAAAAATGTTTATTTTACACATATTTTGAATACGTGATGTTATTAAAATGGTGTCAACTGTTTGACTGCCAAGATCAAAGTGTGGTTTACAAATTTTGTTAGATTTATAAAAAAACATCTTTGCTTAAAATAAAATTACCTTATTGGCTAAAAATCTCTTAAACTATCGTGGTAGGGCGGCTACTTGGCCCGCCTTCGGGAAGGTCAGTCCTTTGTAATTCCTTTTATTGCACCTAATGGACAGCAAAACTAGGGAAGGCAATACATAATGTGTCTTACATTATGTAATACATGTTTATGGTGGCCTTTCGGTCTATACAGATATTAGAGATTGTGGGGTTTTCCCACTTCTTTATAAATACAGTTTACCGAGAGAGTTTTACAATACGTGGCAAGTGCGTGTTGTAAATTTGAAATATTTTAGAGAATACAATTCTTAGCAGAGACTGTCACCAGATTTTTACGCTAAAAGTATGTTTTAATTGCTTACTACGTAGTAATAATTCCTAGATAATGATGATACAATTATATGTGTAGTTTAATTTCTTAATAACATTTAGATTATATATATATATATATATATATATATATATATATATATATATATATATATATATATATATTATATAAAATTAATCGCATTTGAAAACTTATTAGCGAACGTAGTACTGTTTGCTATTTTTGTTTACCCTTTTATACTTTGTTAATCAACTGTCTAATGAACCAAAAAGATTTTCAATGACACTTATCATGTAAAAATACAATTAATTCAAGACTATTGATACTATCTTTTATAAAAAAGTTATTTATGACTGGCAAAACATATTTTAGTTTAAATGAATAACCCCATCGAAAGAAACCTGACATGACAAAGCAGTATTTCTCTTCCGTTCTCCATTCCAATATCGACCTCCTCCGATATCACTTAATATTGTACACCTCAAGTAGTTGTCATTTCATAATCATGTTTAGAGAACTAAATGCATTTTGCGTTCTTAAAAAAATGTACGAATAAATTAATAGTAAAAAAGTACTTTCAAATTAATGTAAAACTATATGGCTACGGCCGGCGATTAATGAGTTTATGACGTGTGTTATGTTTTATTATGCAAATAAAAACACAATTTAATTGAACGTTGAGACTAATATTATTGTATCAAATATTTTTATAGCGGATTCGATCTCCTTGCTTTGAATAATTAGTACATGGAGGTCATTAATATGGCTAAGTTTCCCCTGAAATATTACACCTGTAAAAAAACAATTACATAAATTTGCCGAATGTGGCTTGTGAGTACCAATTAGATTATTCCCGTTCCCAGAATTTTGTGCGTCGAATGAAAATATGTATTTATTTTTACTTTTTTTTTCCTGTGTGCAGATTCACTTCCTGCCTAATGCTTATCCGCCCTTCATACGTTGTCGCCACACGGTATTATAAAATTCGTAAAAATCATCTTCCTCTGTAGAAATGGTCAAATAGAGCCAGTACTCCAATTAAATAAATATTGATTTGATCAAATATGAATTCAAAATAAGTAAAAATGAAATTTGATAATAATTCTACAAAAACTTGTTACCAGATAGTAATTATTTTTATGCACATAAATGTAGGATTTTTGAACTAAAAAAACTGTCAAGTACGAATAGAAATCGCACTACAAGAATTCCGTACACATTTAATCAAGTATAAACATTTGACTGCATATAGTAGTTATAATTAAACTATTTACAAATATTAATTTTTCACAACGTAAGTATATTGCTTACCACATTTTTCAGGCGTAAAAACGTGGCACACGAAAATTATGGCGATTATCTTAGGATAATCGCTATATTCTTTATATATTTTTATTTTTATGTTTTCCTGTACGTCTCATAGTTTCAGAGACAATCGGGTGTAACAGACGGACTAGATGCGTGAGTGATATTATAAATATACCGTTATTTATTTTGAGATATGAAACTCTATGAAATAGATGTCAAAAAGATAAAGGTATTGTTATCTTGTTTAAAAATATTTATCCAAATAAAAATTAAAAATTCATTAAATTTTTTAATTAACAATAAGTATAAAACTCGAAAACAATCGGGAATACGAAATGTAAGCACATTATCCATATCGCTCTAATATTATTTTTTTCTGCATTAAATCTTTTAGCATATTTTAAAAACAATAACTCTTAAAATAAAGAAATTAAAAAGTAAATATGTCAGAGAAATAATTATACGTTGATACTAGATATAATAAAAGTATTTTAATATAAAAAACAAAAAAATAGTGTATAGCCATTCAGAAACCATCAATTTCTTTAAAGGAATTTTTACTTTACAACATATATATATATATATATATATATATATATATATATATATATATATACACACACACACATATATAAAATACACTCGAAATGTTAAGTAGTTTAATAGTTTTTAATAAATTGTTTAAATAGTACGTAATCATTTTTAAAAGGGGTTTCTGATCATTTCAAAAATATCGTTTCTATTCAATACTTTTTTTCTGGGAATTTCGTATAATAAATGTATTTTCAAAGAATCATAAGTATATTTTATGATAAGAGACTGAATAGTTCTTTAAGTTTCGCAATTTGGAATACTCGGAAACAATTTTCACATTAACCAAAAATATTTTATGTTCAGACTAACGAGGGGGATCGATCCTGTAATGAAATGCCATAAAGAATACAGTCTATTTACTTTCTATATATATATATATATATATATATATATATATCACTCGTTTCAGAAAATATTCTCCAATTAAACCTGCCAATCACAATTATTGGGTTGACTAATGAGTTTTTAGCCACGAGTTCGGAACTTTTCCAGAAAAGTTTTCGATAATTTCAGGACAGTTTATTACAATATATAGAACGAAATTCACTCAGTTTATGATTTAAAGCCAATCCTTCAAGTGGGTTACATAAGAAAATGGCTACAAATTGATATAAAGTATGTACATCTCTACTTTATGAGTTAATGTTTGTCAACAATTACAAACATTAAAGGGTAACTTCGATTGACTGAAGCAAATAGTAACTGGCGAAAAGAAGTAGATTATACATGTTAATCACACACACAAACGCCAATAGTTTATTGTAAAATAAACAAACAAACAGGAGTTTCAGTAGCTAAGTCTCAAATTATTACCAGGAAGGGATTACTGAGCTACTGACGAAATAGCAAGGTTGTTGTTCATTGCGACTTGCTCCAAAGGAACCTAGGATGAATGCAGATATGACAACAAGTGAGCGATAAGACAGTTTGGCTGACAAACTAAGCAATCAACAGGACCGTGCTTATTTTTACCATGATACCAATTGACCACATGCCGTAAAATATATTCGTTAAAATTACAAAATCTGAGCTGGTTTTACTAGATGTACCACCATATTCATCAGACAATATGCCGTCTCATTACACTTGTTCAAAGCTCTTAGCAAAAGATGGAAGTTCTTATGATGCTATGAAAGTTCTACAAAAAGACCTTGTCAATTTTTTGAATTGTGACTCCTATGGGGCTTATAGGTGTAATGACAATATTTAATTATTATTATATTATTACAATACCAGCGACTTATTTTATGAAGACGCTCATAACAAATTTATTACTTTACACAGATTTTCAATACGTGATGTTTATTAAAATGGTGTCAACTGTTTAACTGCCAAGATCAAAGTACGGTTTACAAATTTTGTTAGATTTATAAAAACACATCTTTGCTTAAAATAAAATTATCTTATTGGCTAAAAATCACTTAAACTATCGTGGTAGGGCGGATACTTGACCCGCCTTCGGGAAGGTCTGTCCTTTGTAATTCCTTTTATTGCACCTAATGAACAGCAAAACTAGGGAAGACAATACATAATGTGTCTTACATTATGTAATACATGTTTATAGTGGCCTTTCGGTCTATACAGATATTAGAAATTGTGGGGTTTTCCCACTTTTTTATAAATACAGTTTACCGAGAGAGTTTTACAATACGTGGCAAGTGCGTGTTGTAAATTTGAAATATTTTAGAGAATACAATTCTTAATAGTGACTGTCACCAGATTTTTATGCTGAAAGTATGTTTTAATTGCTGACTACGTAGTTATAATTCCTAGAAAATGATGATACAATTATATGTATAGTTTAATTTCTTAATGACATTTAGATTTAAATATATATTTTGGAAAAATAATCGCACTTGAAAACTTATTGGCAAACCAAATACTGTTTTCTATTTTAATTTACCCTTTTATTCTTTGTCAATCAACTGTCTAATGAAAAAGATTTCAATGAAAAAGATTTTCAATGACACTTATTATCATATAAAAATACATTTAATTCCAACTGTACTATTGATACTATCATTTAGAAAAAAACCTGATTTATAATTGGCTAAAAAATATTTTAGTTTAAGTGAATAACCTCCTCGAAAGAAACCTGACATAATTTTTGGCAGTATTTCCATTCCGATACAGACTTCCTCCGAAATCACTTAACATTTTACACCTAAATTAATTGTCACTTTATAAACATATTTCGTGAACTAAATGCATTTTTGCTCTTAAAAAATGAACGAATCTATAAATAAATAGTAAAAAAGTACTTTCAAATTAATGTAAAACTATATGGCTACGGCCGGCGATTAACGAGTTTATGACGTGTGTTATGTTTTATTATGCAAATAAAAAAACAATTTAATTGAACGTTGAGACTAATATTATTGTGTTAAATATTTTTATAGCCGATTTGAACTCCTTGCTCTGAACAATCAGTTCATGGACGTCATTAATATGGCTAAGTTTCCTCTGAAATATTGTAGCTATAAAAAAAAACGAGTGTGCTTTAGACTACACGACGGAAGTAAAACTTCAAATTCACAAAATATGAACTTTAAAATGAATTTATAATTTTATTCACTTTAAACGTAGAATATTTAATGTATTGAACAAAATAATAATTTATAAAATTGTTCAAGAACGAAATAAAATTACAAAATAATCAAAAAATCACTGTTCGCGTAACGCTAGCAAACTCGCATATATATATATATATATATATATATATATATATATATATATATATATATATATATATATACATATTTCATGCACTGGCTATGAGAGGAAGAGAGAAAGAAAATGTGTGCGCGCACTGCTCTCTCTTGCTCCTACAGTGTGATACAGACACTGGGTCTTAGATATACGAAATATATACTATGAGAGAAAGAGAGAAAGAAAATATGTGCTCGCGCCTCTCTCTCTCTTGTCCCTACAGTAATATACGAAACGTAACTCTCTCTCTTTCTGTCTTCACTAACTTATATCTGCCCCTCAACTTCCGTTCGCCTCGCCCGATCACACTTTTCGTAACGCTCTCTTCACACATTCATCAGCTTACTCCCCAAGACAAGCGTGCATAAAGAAGTTTTACTTCAACAATTACATTAATTTTACCGAATATAGCGTGTGAGTACCAACTAGTAAAGGATTTTTTTTTTCAAAATCTGTGCATCCACTATTCCCTCTTTGTCCATCAAAGTTATCTCTGGGCCCATCGAGGGAGCTGTAACGGAATACAAAAATGAAGAACTTCGAAGGTCTCGTTGCCATATTTCAGCACTGTATATACAATAAAAGTATTAAATATTTTCTAACAAATACATTTGGGAAACTGCAAGGTCTATTCACCGGTTTCTTTGCATTACGGAAAAATTATAGAACAGATTTTTAAAATATATTTAACATTGTAAATTCAAAAGTAAGATGAATATCATGTTGACATAAGGCTTGGGAAGCTTGGATACAAAGAAAAAACCTATCAAGTAAGGGTGAAACTCGCACTGCGAGGATTCCATACATACATTAAGGCAATTACAAAGATTTAAGAGTATACAATGTTTCTAATTTAACTATTCATAAATGTTAATTTTTCACAGTTTAAATGTATTGCCTAGTATCTTTTTGACAGGTGTTAAACTATTGTGTGCATTTAAAAAATAATAAGATCTACAATAATAACTGCAGTTATTCTGTAATCTTCTAGTCAGATAGTCCCTGGTTTTTGGTTTAGTAGTTTTGGAAATAAAGGGATTATATAATTTTCAAGTGCATATGTGAAAAAAAATATTCCAAAAATATATAATATTAAAACAAACTGTTTGAGTGTTTTATTTACACAAATCCGCCACCCCTTTAATTTATTTAATATTCATATAAGAAATATGAATATTAAATAAATTTAAGATCTGGCTCTCTTTATTTTGTTTTATTTAGATTATTCCTCTAGTAAGCCTAAGGTTAAAGCTTAGAGTTTTTTTTAACATGTTTTTACTTTGATTATAATAAGTCTACTTTAGTCAAAACACAGATTTAAAAAAAATATTTGTCACAAGATAAGAATTCCAATTTAAAATTTGACTGTCTTTATTTTGTTTTAATTAAATTAATCCTCCAGTAAGCATAAAGTTAAAGCTTAAAGTATTTATAACAAGTTATTTTAGTTTAATAATGCTTTAATAATACTTTAATTAAAAGACGAGTGTAAAAAAAAACATTCAGCCCCATATATAGAATCAATTTAAAATTTGGTTCTATTTTAT
This sequence comes from Druceiella hillmani, assembly GCA_039881145.1. Classification (NCBI taxonomy): domain Eukaryota; kingdom Metazoa; phylum Arthropoda; class Insecta; order Lepidoptera; family Hepialidae; genus Druceiella; species Druceiella hillmani. Next base: position 23,426 of record JAYKKI010000112.1, on the reverse strand, counting down.
TTTAATTAGATTAGTCCCTCTAGTAAACTTAACATTGAAGCTTAAAATTTTCATAACAAGTTTTTTTTCACTTTAATAATAAGTCTATTTTAATTAAAAGATAAATGTAAAAAAAAACTTTCGGCCTAAGATAAGAAATCAATTTAAAATTTGACTCTCTTTATTTTATTTTAATTAAATTTGCCCATCTAGCAAACCTAATGTTGAAGTTTGAAGTTTTTTGTAACAAGGTTTTTTACTATAATAATAAGTCTATTTTTATTAAAAAACAAAGATAAAAAAACATTCAGCCCAAAGTAAGAAATGAATTTAAAATCAGACTCTTTTTATTTTATATTCATTACCCTAAAGTTAAAACTTAAAGTTTTATAACATGCTTTTTATTTAATAGAGTTATTATAACTCTATTTTAATTAAAACACATGTGTAAAAAAAATATAAAATTACAAAAAATTTAAACTTAAAAAAATAATTAAAATAGAGTTAGTTCCTCTAGTAAGCGTAAATTTAAACATAAAAAATAATTCAAATAGAATTAGTTCTTTTAGCAAGCGTAAATTTAAACTTTACGCTTACTAGAGGGAACTAATCCAATTAAAATAAATTCCTCTAGTACGCGTAAAGTTAAACTTTACGCTTACTAGAGAAACTAATCTAATTAAATTAAAATGAGAGAAAACGTGTAAAACTTTAAATTGATTTCTTATCTTGTGGCAAAATTTTTTTCTATATATTTTAATTAAAGTAGCCTAATTAATAAAGTAAAAAAAATATTACAAAAATTTTAAGCTTTGACTTATGTTTACTGGACGGATTAATCTAATAAAAACAAAACAGATTGATTTGTCATCTTGTGTCAAACGCGTATTTTAATTAAAGCGGTCTTATTAACAAAAAAAGACATTTCATAAAAATGTTAAGCTTTAACTTTTGGCTTACTAAATAGACTAATTTAATTTTACTTTATTCTTTTACTTTAAGCATAAAGCTTGCATTTATACATGTAGATAACAAGGTTATTATTAAGGATCTTAAAGTTAATAAAGAAAAACCAAAAATCTTTTAAAAGTAAGTGTAAAATTAGGTTTTTTTATTCGGGTGTCAAATAGAATTTAGTGTCTTAAGGAATTCAATAATATAACATGGGTTTTCACTTAAATAACATTTAAAAACCTGAGAGAGAAAAACAATGTGTGGGTACGTAAAAATTAACCACGTTCACACTTAATTATGTATTAATATATTTCTAAAATATTAAGTTCGCAACCAATAAACCGGATCTTTCAGTCAGTGCTGGCTGGTGCAATACCACAACTGGAACATAATATTTCCACTTTTTCCCTAAAATATGGAGTTGTTTTTATATTGCAATTTGAGACCATAATCAAAAATTATTTCTCAATAAGGCATTTTTATTGTTTTAAATTTGATCTGAGGGATGATCGGTGAATTTACAGCTAATTGTGTCAAAAGTTTACCTTCGTTGTATTTTTGAACTAACACTTTAGCTGTTAAATTTCACTTATAGATGTGCATTTGTTATCTGTCGCTTTGTCCTGAATGGGATTAGTGAAACAAGAGCGCTCTAAGTTGTTTTCGTCAATTTTCTTTTTTAGTGTGTATTTTATTTGCCAAATTCAGTCGTTAACTGAACAGACAATTGAACATCGTTCCCTTTATATACTTAACCTACTATAGATGTTCAAAAAGTTTCTATAACTTTACAGAAATGGCTGGAAAAAGTATTGGTTTCTTTAGCTGCCAATTTTTTATTGAGTAAGAAATTAATATAGTCATACTGAAAATACATTAAATATGAAAGTATTACGAAAAAAGCAGTTACTGCAAGTCTAATTGGCGCTATAAGTGTTTCGTACCATAATTAGAATTAATACGATACATGGGCTACTGAAAATTTACGTTCAGAGCAGGTCTCATCACATACCTTGGTTTTATAAATTTTATTTATATTTTCTTAGTATTTTACGACATAGGGCTTATTGTCTTCTTGAAAATTTTATTCAATACAATTTTTCGCACTTTCAAAGCGTTATATTTTTAATTAAATAAATGTTTTGTCAAGTATCTACTGATTTATTCTTTTTTATTTCATCTGAGTTTTAATAAATATGAAACTAGAAAAACATAAAAATTGATTCGAAGACTGTTAAATCCATTTCGTAAAATTCTTGGTTTTAAATGTTATTGTACATATCTAAAAAAATCTCTGTTGTACAAGTTGTAAGTTGTTCACGTGTTGTAAAAGTTATATAGTGTACCTTTGTTGTAGAAGTTTATCAAGTTCTTTCAGGAATCTATAGAAGAAATAGATGTTAATTCTAGTCAATGATTATAATTTCCCATCAAAATAAATATTTTTTTAACTACATTTTCTTCAGATGTACTTCTTATATTCAGTTTCGTTACAGATGGTAATTGTTTCGTTTGATATTTTTATTTATTTCCAATACTTTTCTAAGTACATTTTAAGTTTAATTTGTTACTACTTATTACTTACTCTCCTTTAAATAGTGCTGTCTTTACGCATTGGGCTGGTGGGCCAGGCTCGGGACCTTCACGTCCCAACGGAGCCTCCTGATGACCGATTTTCCAAGCAGGAAAATAAAACCGTTAAAAATTAAAAAATTAAAAGTTACTTGCTAGTCTGAAAACATTTTTATTCTAGTAGTTCATAATAACATAATTTCATATTAGTAACTCTGGCAATCAGTTCATTCTCCCAAGCATTTCATTGCAATACAAATATTCCCCTTATGTAAACTTTCTTTCATGAGTAAGAATGAGTTCATTTATCGTTGGATTTTGCTTAGGGTGCGGGAAATGTACTGATTAATTTATGATTGTAATTAGTGTAATAAAATATTGAATAATTAAATATTTTAAAGTTATCACATTCTGATCGTTTAGAAAAAGGAAAAAACTACGTACCAAAAGGAAATGAATGAAAAATTACCGAAATTATCACCATATTTCTCACCACGGGAGAGAAAATTTATTTTCCACAAGAAAAATTGTTCCATAAATATAACTTTGAAGGACACTCAACACCGATTACTGGCTTAGAGCCTTCTAAATTAGAAAAAGAAAACAATAAATGATATGCAGAAAACGATATAAAACAGGAATACATTGATATATCAGAAAACTGATTTTATTGATCATAACTATATTCATTGCTAAATTACATTTAGTACAAATCTGGCTATTATTTTAATGAATTAAATCATGAAAGTAATAGTCAGATTAACCAGAATAACAGCCAAGAAATATGTTAATTGGATTTACAAAGGTCCTGGATTTCGTCCAAAACAAATAACTTCTGCAAAGTATCCAGAAGTTATATACATAAAGGGTATGTCATGTTAATAAAGTAGAAGTTTTAGTATTACATGCCCATGTCTATATTACTTCTAAAGATTGAGCATTTTAAAAGAAAATCCAAGTATATATAAAAGATTACTTGAAGCGGAAGACGACTCGGGCAAAAGTTCGCAGCGCTGAAACTGAAGCGTGTCATCGACTAAAGTTTGGAGTTTGACTTCAAAATATTTTCAGAGCTAGTAGAGTAAACACAACCTATGACCTACCTAGTCCGTGACTCCCGTTAGGCACATTAGTTTTTCGGATCATTGAATTTCATCTATGCTCCTTAAGTTTTGGGTCATATTCTTTAAGATCTGATTCTTGAGAGGTTAAAATATAAATCAGAATTTTGATTAGCTTCTTTACTCAAGTTTATATTGACGTACATTAATACATATATAGATATAAATGTACATCAAACAATGTCATGTTTGGGTCATTTAAAATAGTAAGTACTTGTGCACAATTCTATTTAATGCTTATTAATTATATCGATATTAATAATTAAATCGGTATTATTAATTACATTAAATTTAAGTTATTGTCATCCCTAGTTGTATTGTCATAAACAGTAAAACGATGCTTAAAACATAATGTTTAAAGTCTTTTGTAGTCTACCTGGTGCTTTGAATGAGTTAATTCTAGCTTTCATCAGAACAACTGTCATCACAACAAGAAATTCAAGAGACATAAACTCTTTCTTGGAACTAGGCATGATACTTGGTCTCAAATTCGAAAAAAGAACTTATTGCCCATTAAAATTAGAGCGTAATTGCTAATTGGAGGCCTTTTTGCAGTACCTGGGTTTTATGAATTATTCAGAGTTAGGGCTATCAGCGTTTTCAAGATTTTACTTTTTCTCATCTAAATCAGCCAAATAGTGCACTGTCTGTGGTGCGATGGTTAATTTGGTCAGTGTTTTATTCAAATGCCATAGCATAGAGTAGTGAATGGATATTATATTTTGATGAAAATTCAAATTTGATCACTTTTTCCGGCTATTATTTAATGTTAAAGCAATTATCGTTTCCCAGACTTTACTTTTTCTTGGCTAAATCTATCAAAGAGTGCACTGTACTTTGTATTTGATGGTTGATTTGATAAGTGTTTTATTGAAATGCTAGAACGTATAGTAGTGATTAACATTTTATTTTGATGATAAGTTATATTGCATCACTCTTTTGGGTTGTAAATATTATTTAAAGATAAGGAAATTATCGTTTCCAGGATTTTACTCTTCCTCGTGTAAATCAGCCAAACAGTGTACTGTCTGTTGGAAGATGGTTGATTTGGCAAGTGTTTTATTGAAATGCTGTAACATATTATAGAGAATCAACATAATATTTTAATGAAAAGTTATATTATATCACGTTTTTGGGTTGTAAAAATTATTTAAAAATAAGGAAATTATCGTTTCAGGATTTTACTTCTTCTCGTCTAAATCAGCCAGACAGTGCATTGTTTTATTTGCGATGGTTAATTTTGATACGTGTTTTATTGAAATGCTACAACGTATTGTTGTGAATGAGCATTATATTTTGATGAGAAGTTACACAACATCACATTTTTAGGCTGTAAACATTTTTAAACACAAGGAAATTATTGTTTCCGGGATTTTACATTTTCTCGTCTAAATCAGTCAAACAGTGATTTATCTGTTGTGCGATGATTGATTTCGCAAGTGTTTTATTGAAATGCTAAAACCTATTATAGTGAGTGAGCATTATATTTTGATGACAATGTATATTAAAACACGTTTTCGGGTTATCGACGGTCTCGGACGTTACGGTGTATAAACACGCGGTCGGAAATTATCGTTTCCAGGATTTTACTTTTTCTCGTATAAATCGGCCAAACAGTGCACTGTCAGTTGTGTGATGGTTAATTTCGGAAGTGTTTTATTCAAATGCTGTGAGATATATTAGTGAATGAGTATTACATTTTGATAAATAGTCAAATTCGATCTCGTTTTCCGGTTATACAAATTATTTAAAGATAAGGCAATTACCGTTTCTTGGGTTTTACTTTTCCTAGATCAACCAAAAAGTACATTGTATGTTAGGTTTGGTGGTTGATTTGGTAAGTATTTTAGTCACATGCCATAACTTATAGAAGTGAACAAATATTATATTTTTATAAATGTTTTACTCACATGTCATACCTTATAGTAGTCAATCTACATCACTATGATTATTTGGATATAAGGTAATTAACGTTTTCCCAGTTTGTCTTTTTTTGTCCAAATTAGCCAAACTGTGCACTGGAACTGCACTGTTTGGCTGATTGAGTTGAAAAAAGGTGCATTTATATTTCATGAACATGCTGGAACGTAAAGTAGTGAATGCACATTATATTTTGATGGGGAGTCAAACAGCATGTCGTTTTCAGAGTATGAAACTTTCGACTACTATAGAATATTATAATTATAGTTTCAAGACTTTGGCAATCATACGTAAGTAAATATTAGTACATATTTTTAAAAAAATTAAAAAACAAATTAATTCAAATATACTGGATGATAAACATCGGAGTTGGATGGATTTCTTGAACGCCAGTAGTCAGATTTGACTTTATTTCTTCCGATTCGGTAAGCAGCCCCAAGACGTTAATAAATATAGGCGATGAACTTTGATTAGGATTGTTACTCTGTGACTAAACTCAATAACATTTAAGTTTAGGAAAATCATGTACAAACCTTTTATCCATTGACATTTATTTAATGTTACCTACTGCACTAAATTTTAAAGAAAAAACAGAACTCTTATGAGATCACTCAACGTTTTTGTACGTATCTTGTTAAGCCACATATTTTGCAATAGAAAACTTATTTTAAAATATTCATAAAATAATTAAAGAGGGGTGAACAACGTAATCAAATTTTCTTTTAATTTTTATATTACACTAGCATCCCCTATGATTTTGTTCGCGTCAAATTAAGAAAAACAAATTTTTCCCTCTCATATTTTGATCCTGGTCATATAATATTACCGTTCCAAATTTCATAAAAATTCGTCAAGTAGATTTTGCGTGATATCCGTTCAAAAAAAAGACACACAGACAAACAAAAGTTCTGAAAAAGTTTTTCTGGCGTCTATTATTATTCTGTAAATCAATCACTTTCTAAAAAAAATTTCAATGTACAGAATTCACTCTCTTAAAATTTTATTTACACAATAAATTTTAAAGGGCTTCTTACGAGAAATATGAAAATATTTTTTTTACAATTTTAAGTTACACATTTAAAAATATATTCAAAAATAGAACAACCCCTTGTTTACAAACCTACTGAACAAAAAATAACGAAAAAACAGGGTTGATTGAATCTGACCAGTAGATTACAACAGTATAGCTATTATCTCAAATATGCACCACGTTTTACGCCTGTAATATTGCTCATAGGAAGGTCAGTAGATTTAGCTATTTTTTCATTACGTTTAGTTGAAATTTTATCTACTTTTGGAGCAGTAAACTTTATTACTACTGTATTTAATATACAAACAGAAGGAATATCTTTTGATCGTATACCATTATTTGTATGAAGTGTAGCTATTACTGCTTTATTGGTATTTTATAATAAGCAATATACTTACATTGTGAAAAATACATTTTTGTAAATGGTTTAATAGGAATAATATATATATATATATATATATATATATATATATATATATATATATCTATATATATTTAAATGTTTATAAGTACCTGAATATGTACGGACTTCTTGTAGTTATCATATTAAAATAACGATTTTAAATCCACACGATTTTTTTCAGTCCGTGTCTGTCTGTCATCAACAAATTCCCATTTATGAATGGATCTTTATTAATGTTGAAGGTTTTATAAAAATCGGTTTTTTAGTTTAAAACATTTAGACATGATTAAATGAAACTACGTGATGTAGTATCATTTATACTTTCTTTAATTTCTTTACCTAATTATGAGTAATGAATTTCTACAAAATTAACGCCAAATATATTCAAAAGTTATCAGTATGTTTATATACGTATAATAATGATTTTTTTTATATTCTTCTAAATGTTTCCCAGAATAAACCGTTCGTCATAATTCTCCTTAATGAATTGCAAAAAAATTCGTTTGTCATTCTATGTAAATTTATGCTTATAAAAGTATTTCTGTATTTTTTTTAATGTACGTTTCCGAACGAATACAAAATTTCGTAAATGTATTTTCGTTCACATAATATTCGGGAGGTTCAAGTATTATCAAAATTATTTAAATAGCTTTAACGATATGAACACATATATATATATATATATATATATATATATATATATATATATATAAAATATATATAATTTAAAAAAATTAAATACATATTTTGGAGTGTGCTATTACGTTGCATTATTATATTAAATATTAAGCTACGTCAAGCGATTCAGAGAAAAACGAATGTGACCGGACGAGCGATTGCTCTTATAAGGGTTCTGTTTTTCCTTTTGATATGTGGAACACAGAAAAGACTAAGCTTTTCTCTTTATAAAGACCTTAAGTAAGATTAATCTAAGATTAGCCATTTAAGGTTCAATAAATCTATTTACTTTTCAAAAAAATATTTATCGCTAAATTCATAATGAAATTATGATAGTAGATAGTAGTTCATAATGAATAATAGGAATAGAATGTATCTTGGTATGAACCAGACCAAAACAAAATTCATTTTTAATTCACAGGTTATACCAGACCGGTGAACGTCGATAATGTTAACATCGAAGTTGTTCAAGAGTTTACATGGGATTAAGCTAACTGTTAATAACTTCGACAAAGAAGCTGTCGAAAGAATTCGTTTGGACTGGACATCGTTTGGGAAATTGCGACTGATGGTCACGTCGCCGATTCTGCAGTCGTTAAAGATAAAGGTGTCTAATCAGTGTGTTCTGCCCGTAATGACATAGGACGCTGAAATGTGGACGCTCAAAACCGGCCTGATCCATTAATATAAAGTTTTGTAGTAAGCTATAGCAAGAGTTATGCTCGAAGAGCCCCTGAAAAATTAAATCCCAAATGAGGAAGCTCAATAGAGAACCAAGGAAGTCGATATAGCCCTTAACATCAGTAAATTGAAGAATTAACAACCGATGGGGTAGACGAGTTCTCAAGTGGAAACCACAAACCTCGCAGCGCAATGTGGGATGCCCTCCAATAGATAGACTGACGACCTAAAGAAATCTGAGGAAAGTGGAAGGCAAAGGATCGTGTGCGGTGCCGTGCTTTGGGAAAGGCTTATGTTCAGCAGTGGATAGGCTGATAATGAGGATAATGTTTAAATACATAATATTGATTTACTATGCTAACTTATTTTTATGAGTGGAATATTTTTGTATTAGCTTTATTTTAACATTATCAAGTTAGTGGTGGTAAACGCTTAAGAAAATATAAATATTATTCTCGGTTTTACTGTGACAAATGGTTCGTAAGCTGCGAATGGGCAGTGCAACGCGTTTCGCCTTGTGTGTTTGAATGAAAACAGTGTTAAATGTATTTTTCTCATTCCCTCCCGCTATCTTATTTCACTTTTTGAAACCGTAAACCATTTAAACTATAATTGCTTTGAGGGCGTTGAAGATGCACAGAAGCTCGACGTATTCATTTATATCGTTTGCAGAAACTGAAATTATCCTCATCATTCTGTATTTATCTACCGCTGGATATAAGTCTTTACCAAGGCGTACCATCACATTCAGTTTTCTGTCTTCCCTAACCCACCCCGCTCACTTTGTTGTGGTTATTTGTCGGAAATATGTCCTAAACTGCGCTGCAAAATTCATGGCCTTCACTCGAGAACTCATTTAGGGAAGCCGACGGGGTTATAGGTTCTTCTCGAAGTATAATCTGCGTCGACTATTATGGTTCTCCGTTCGAATTTTCAAATTGGATTTTATATTTCAAAGACACTTCAAGCATGTTTCTTTCTGTTAGCTCGATGAGTGAATTTAAATTAATGGATCAGACTGGCGATTCAGTGTCATAGTTCATAACATGACACTGAATCGCCAGTCTGATCATTCTCTCTAGTTATTGATTACATATTAGCGAATGAGGAACCGGCGATTAGAAGGTCTTTGCAATTTTTCAAATGCTGCCTAGCTCAGTTAAATTCTTTTGGCAATTTATATAAGATACTACAAACAAAATACTTACTTGCTTTATCCATATATTTTCGTCTCACCTACAATTCCCAAGAGTACTTGCATTGACCTTACTCGATTCTGTCTGCATTGATCTTATTCATAACGTGCTCGTTTCGTTACTTCAGAAATATGAACATAACGTTTTTACGTCGTTCGTAACTCAGCCCGTCCATCTAATATTTTTTATGAACCTCCTATTTTATTGCCAATATATTTGCTGCATTTTAAAATCGGGCGATCCGCCCGATTTTTATTGGAATATAATAATAAAGTATTATTAAAATATTATTAAATAATTAAATAAATTTATGGTTTCATGATCTTTCCCTTCTTTTGAATTTAATGAATATGGTTAATGCTATTTTGAAAAAGGTATTTATCCCTCTTTTGTTTTAAGTACAAAGATCCTAATGAACTATATATATTCTTGTAATTTGTAATTAATATTTGAAGGCTTTTATACAAATTAAACTTGCATTATAACTTAATATGAAACAATCCGTTGACCATATATATATTGACGTCCTCAGTTTTTGTCTTATTAGGGTTTCTATCTCAAAAAGAAAAAAAAACATAATCCCTGTAAAATCATTCATATGATCGTCCATTTCTCCACCTATTTTTCTCAAAAACTGTTTAACACAGAAATTAGAAATTTGGTAGGTTATAAAGTTTATTTACACGTTATATTTTAATAATAAATCATTAAAAATATTCACTTAAATGTTTTAGAGAGGGCAAGTATAGTAATTTTTTTTCAATTTCATAAATTGCGTGGATCAGTTGATGTTATAAGGATTCCAAACTTGTTTTTCAGTTTTTATGTAGGATAGATCTAGCTCTACTGTTAAACATGTCTACAAAAACGTATCTCCGTCCATCCCTCGATATTTGAAACTACTATATTAAAAATTACGAAAAAAAGGCGAAATGGGCTCAGTTGTATTTGAGCCATAGGGTTTTAGGTGAAAACGTGATATTTTCTAATTTTTTTGCATCTTTGCAGGAATTTGATTTAAAAAATAAATCTTTTATTTTAATAAAATGTATTGTCTTCATTAATACCATTAATATGAATTTTGTGACTATTACATTTTGTAACAATCTGTTCATATACATATAATAAAATTGTAACAGAGTAAATTCTGTACATGGAAAATGTTTTAAAAAGTGATTGATTTAGTGTATCGAATGATAATAGAAGTGGGAAAAACTTTTTTTAGAATTTTCGTCTGTTTGGATGTTACTGTTTGCGCCAATTTGCTCGACGGATTTGGATGAAATTTGTTACGGTAATATATTTCGAATTTCACGCGAGTTAAACCATGGGGTACAGCTAGTATTAGAATAAAGTCATATAAATTCATATAGGTCAATATCCCTGGAAAATATTATTTTTCACCTTTGTGACCCAGTTATACAATTTTGAATTTTGTTATTCAAGCCATTATCACTTGGATGGTAAAGTCAGTATTGCTTGGATGCCATATCCTTCGCTTCTGTGTATATTTATATCTCACATAGAACCGATATTTCTAAAACTGATTTTTAGTTTCGATTTTGCTAAGTCACAAAATTTTGATTATCTCACTATACTTTTGAGGTCTTATTAGACTACTTAAAGGCTTTCCATGGACATCACGACCGTCATTCTAGCTTTATGTTTTCACGAGGTAGATCGTCTGTGAAATCTTCATACTCCTAGTTGTATCTCTTTCTCATACAGCCGCTATGCTTCTAAATTACTTCAATTGTTGAAATAATCTATCTAGTTGGAATCTTAGAGGAGCAATATTTCTGATTTCAATCAGTAATTTCTTTTGGGTGCATTATTCACTGAGTTATCGCGCCATGAATTTCGGTACAATTTTGTTGCAACGAAAATGTTAATCTGGCTACCAAACCAAATTAATAAACGTTTTCACGTCAAAAAGCAGCGTTACTAGAAGCTCATATGAAGTTAACCAATGATTCTAAGTAATAGTAGCTACAGGAAGTCCAGTGGCAGATTTAAAAGTTTGAACAAACATAGACTTTTTTAAACTTTCGCGATTCGGTCACGGGAAGACCACAGGCTACGCAACCAGTCTGAAACGTGGGGACATAGTGAATACTTAGTTTATAATATCTAGGTTTACTCATTAAATAGATAATTACGGCGAAAAAACCCGATTCAAATCAAATAAAATATGAACAAACATAGTTTCTGAACGCAACACATAAGAGGGGGCGCGGGGGGGCGTCGTTAGAAGCGCAAGCGGTGCAGATGTTTTAGTAGCCATGGAACAGTGGAGTGGAGAGCACCGCGCTTTTGCCTTGTAAGCGTACATTTCGAGTGGAATTTTGCTGTCTGTAGCACGCCGTCGATTTAATAATCGTTACAGTATTAGTCGATTACGTGATGGACCATCGATCAACCTCATTCAGTCATGGGTAGCAAGGTTCAGAGCTACAGGATCAACATTAAATAGGCCCAGGCCAGGACCTACACCATTGGTAGCCACGGATGAAAATGTCCAGCGTGTTATGGTTTCTGTCGTTGAAAATCCCCGTACACGTTCATCGATATTGGGAATTCCGAAATCAACTTTACAGGTAATAATGCGAAAAAAGCTCAAGTTCCATCCATATAAAATTCAAATTGTTCAAGATTTACACGATTCTGACTTTGAATTAAGAAAAACTTACGCGGAGGTGATGTTGTTGAGATTTCGTACTGCTACCCGGATGGGCAACGTATTCTTTAGTGACGAAGCTCACTTTCACATTGGAGGATATGTGAATAAGCAGAACTTTCGTTACTGGGATGTCCACAACCCAAGACAAATGCATTAAGAGCCTTTACATAAGCCTAAAGTAACAGTCTGGTGTGCCATGTCTGCATCTGCAATCATAGGGCCTTATTTCTTTGAAAATCAACATGGCCAAACTGTAACTGTGAATTCGGAGAGATATGCCCAGATGTTAAATGACTTTTTCAGAATAGAATAGTCCATTCTTCAACCAAAACACATGGTTCCAGCAGAACGGGGCCACAGCTCACACTGCTAATATGTTCATGAATGCAGTGCGGCAGTTATTTCCAGAAAAAAACATATCCCGAAACGGTACCGTACCGTGGCCACCTAGGTCACCCGATTAAAGCCCATGTGACTTTTTCTTATGGGGATACTTAAAATACGTTGTTTACAAAACAAATCCGAGCACTGTGACACAACTTAAAGAAAATATTCGAGCCGAAGTCCTACCCCAGTCGCTCTGCAATCGTGTTTTTGAAAACATGCGTGCTAGACTCGAAGAGTGTGTCAGACTCGATGGCCGCCATTTGGAAAACGTGGTTTTTAAAAAATGAAATCCGCTTTTGTTTTTATAAAGTTAAAATAAACCTACTTTGTATTATAGGTGTAGTTTTTTTTTACAATTTTTCAAACATTGAAATCTGTCACTGGACACCTGTATAACAATGATTATGAATAATAGTTTTTGAGAAATTCGCTACATTTTTAAAAATAGGCAACATATTAGGCTATATATTTCCATAGTGAAAATATAAATAATATTTGTAAATGCGAGAGATACATATTTCTAGCTTTCAGGAAAATAATTTAGCTTCGTTCTCAAAAACAATACTCACCTGAATTTCCTTTGTTAATTTTTAATATCGCAATACTTTGAGGGATCTGTCACTTTTTTCGTATTCATCTAAATGATGGCATTTATTTTATACTGGGTACCCATCCAAGTACCCAGGCAACAGGTACTACAACCGGTTGAAAAATGACCCTGAATTAATTTTGCCTCAATTATTTCAACCAGTATTTTTACACGGTGAAAATAGAATCAATATTTTTTAATAGTCTAAGAGAAATGTCCTTCAATATTTATATGTTCCGAAGTATGTACGGAGCCCTCGTAGTGCGACTTATACGTACGAGACGTAACAGGATTTTTAAATAATTGTATAAAAATACCTGAAAACTTACAAATGCTAAACTTAAAACATATTTAGACTATATTTAATTTAAGTCTTTTTGATAAAATTGATTTATATATTTATGTTCTAAATTTGTTAAATGTGCCAAAATTGAATTAAAATTTGCAAATATAAAATATCAACTCAAAATAAATTGGTATGGTATTTTTAACCGGTATAAAAAATGGGAAGGTTCTAAATTAAACTGAATTTTTTATTTTGTAATTTAATTGAACTCTTTTTGTTAATGCATTTCTATGGTACGAATAAAACTATTTTAATAATTCTTTTTTTATTTACTCTAAAGGGTTTGATTTAAATGGATAGCCATCATCAAATTGTGATCTACGTAAATTTGGTCACCATCTGATGATACCCTTAAGATATTGATGACTAAATATATCCTTCCACATTAAAGAAAATATTTAAGAAATACACATTTTTATTTGCACATTTTTGTTTACAAATGTATTTGTTCACAAAATAACGTTTGCATATTTTTGTATATAAATGATTTTGTTTATAAAGCAACGTTTTCACGTTTATGTTTAAAAATGTGTACAAAGAAACGTTTGCACGTTTTTGTTTATAAATGTTTTTAAAAAGCAAGGTTTGCAAATTTTTGTGTATAAATGTTTTTATTTAAAAGACAACGTTTGCGCGTTTTTTGTTTATTAAAGTTTTCGTTTACAAAGTAACGTTTTAACATTTTTGCTTACAAATGTTTTTATTTACAAAGCAACATTTTCACGTTTTTATCCACAAATACTTTTGTTTATAAAACAACATTTGTACATTTTTGTTCACAAAGCAATCATAATACCAACTGGACACAAATCTGATAATTATATATGGTCTAATGCTAACGGATGGAAGAAATTTAATGTGAATCTAATCTATATAGAAACGATTTAATTACTTGAGAAAAATCGACCGACGAATCGGTTATTCTACGTTATCTAAATGTGAACCTAATCTATGAAAAACAATTTAATTAATTAAGATAAATCGAACGGTGAACCAGTGTTTTACTTTGTTCACTAAGTGGAACCAGTGTTTACTGTTATTACATAGGGTCTTTCTGATATAAGCTCTCGTTTGAGAAACTCTGTTTCCGTTGATCACCGTTTTTTTTATATATTTTATGAATTTCCCTCTCAATTTTTTTTCTAAAAGGATCTCCTCTTTCCTCTTACATAGCATTAAAATAACAGCACATTTAATAGCCCAATTCATACTTAAAGAAAATCTCGACCAATCCAATAAATATAAAATAAACTAGATAAAAAAAATAAAAACTCTCCTCAAAAATGGTTTTTTTTATTAAATCCAATCACAGTAATAACATTAGATCCTATGCCTTTTAGGTAAGTAATACTCATTATTATCTATTACGAATCTTACGTTAGCTTTCGTTTATGTACCTATTAACTGTTGTGTCTTTTAAAAGTTTAATTTGTTTGTGGTAAAAATCGTTTTAACTTTTCCAAGATTATTCAGAAACTTTGGCGATTTTATTCGCAATATGCCCTAAATAATAATCCAATAAAAGAAAAGAAACTTACTAAGACCGAAAGAATTTTTTACTACCATGAATTAATCAAAAATACTAATAACCATATAATGCATTATAATAACGTAAGATTCGCAAAACTTACTTAACAATATAATCCATCAATCCTTATCTCACTCCTAGAATCAAAATGCGAGCTTTAATCTAGTTATCGAAAGCTCTAACACCGATCCTCAGTTTCAAAGCTCATCGAAAGTTAAGACTCTACGTGGCGGCTTTTAACTTAAACTCTGGCCTCGAACTGTTACAGAAAGCCGCTAAATGCCTCGCGGGCGATATGCCTCGCTTCGTTTTTTTACCCCGTGAGAAGCGCCAGGTGTGGACGAGTTGTTTTTTATCGTTTTTTTTGTGCTATGAACACATCAATTAGGCCGCTGGCTTGTATTAAACGCGCTTCGTGTTATCTATATGTGTACAGGTTGATTCTTTAAATATTCCCGAATCGCGTGAGAAGTATCCCGCCAAATAACAACTATATATTTTTGCCTCTACAATATATGATGATATATTTACGATTACTATATATATATATATATATATATATATATATATATATTTCACTATTAATAAACAATAAATATTATGTTGCCAAATAATAAACAGAATTTGTTAGTTTATCAATGTGGTAGCCAAATAAAATATATTTTCTTTTATTGTTACAATAATTATGAGCATCAACTTCACTAAAAACGCTAAGAGATGGCGTTGGTAGTACCATACCGTAATATATTTATGAGCATAAAGTTTACTAAAAACGCTAATAGATTGCGTTGGTAGTATCAATATTGTAATATTCACCGTTAGTTTTTTTTAAATCTATAATATCTAGATGAAAAGTATTTTATTTGTTGGTCTGGGGTCTAAACTATTACCATACCAAATTCCATCGAAATCCCCCTATTAGATTTCACATGATTGAAGAAAAAATTAATAGACAGAGACATAGAAAGTTAGACAACAATTTTACAAACAGGTTTTCTGGTTTTTATTATCATTTTATACGTTAAATAAAAGGACGTTGTTGTAAATAATTTTGTAGCTCATTGGGTATGGCACACGCGCAAACATGTGACGTAGAGCTGGCTATGTGAAAACTACGATTTTTTCAAGTATTTTCCCCGGGATTTAGAAAAATCAACAATTTTCCCAAAGAAATGAGCTTTTATAAGAAAAAAGTATTTTATTTCTCGGTCCCCAAACTATCTCTATGTAGAAAAACAGGTTGATCTATTGCTTTATTGCTATGTGAAAGAAAGACAAACAAACTTACTTTGAAATTTTAATATTTTCAATATTAACAGACAAAAAGAAGTCTATGTGATTTCCCGGTCCACCAACTCTCTCTGTACATAAAATTGCGTCGATCGACGAGAGGAATGTGATGAAAAAGGAGGACAAACAAACACACTTTTGCTTTTATTACATTTGATAGAATTTTGCTTCCTCAATTTTTCGTACTTTACAAAATTCAAGACCATAGTAGGTACTTTATGTTTAGTTTCCATATTTTATTTAGTTTTACTCTAAGAAAATTCAGTTGTTAATTAAAGAGGAAATTGATTACCCCGCCTTTTATGTACATACCCTACAAGAGAGGTTCCTAGAGAAGATTAAACTTCGAGAATTTTCCATAAGATGACAGAAATATTTGGAAAAAGGGCCGGTTTATTAATCACTATATATATATATATATATATACACCCATATACACATTGTGGCTGCTTAGTTTTCTTCACAACCATCTACCGCTTTCCACTCGCGGTTAAGGTGGAAGGTTGCCCTTGATCTCCCGTCGAAGGTAAGAGGGTTTGGTAGCAGTTGGTGTACGTGGGCGGAAATGGGTGGCGAAAATGTGTGACGTTACGGAATCTTTACCAAGAATGTTCCAGTTTCTTTAGAAAGTTACAGAATTTTCTAGAAGGTTCTGCAACATCCTGGAATATCGTTGACTTCTCACACACAACTTCTTTTCTCATTTACTACGCACACCAGAGTGAAGAAAACTTTCTTTTTTACCATGCACATCAATGTGAAGAATGACTGAATATTTACCACGCAATGAATGAATGAATATTTACCACGCACATCAATATTAAGAAAACTTTCTTATGTACTACACACATTAATGTGAAGAAAATTTTCTTATTTACCGTGCGCATCAATATTAAAAAAACTTTCTTATTTCCTACACACATAAATGTGAAGAAAACTTTCTTATTTACTGCGTACATCAATATTAAGAAAACTTTCTTATTTACTACACGCATTAATGTGAAAAAAACTTTCTTAATTACAACGCACATCAATATGAAGAAAAGTTTCAAGATATTACTTGAAAGTGTGATGTAAAATGTGTTCCAAATAATCAATAATCTCGATTTTGAATACTACTGTACACTTATGTTTTATATGTCCTTATTATCCTCACAAGTATTTGCCATTTTTTGAAGTAAAACTTCTTTAGCTACGTCTGAGTAATTCTGTCACGTTAAAATTGTGTAATGTTTGAAAAAATAAATGTCGAACCGGCTAAGTGCAAACAATACGGTGATCGAGAATGGTGAAAGGAATATGTACACATCAAAATACTTATAAATATTTAAATGTACATATTTATATAAAAATATTGTGCATATTTCATAAATAAAAGATGTATAATCGCTTCAAATTTCTTACGACCTTTGCGTAGGCTTATAAACACTTTATTTCTTCACCGTATTAGGTTGTGTATTTTTGGAAAAATACGCAATGCAATAGTCTTGTAAGATATATTATCTAAAATTATGAAAAAAAACTTTTATGGCCCTTAATCTTAGCCCTTTCAAAAGATACTCCAAACTAGGTGTGGAAGAAACATTTGTCATCCCATAAAATTTCCACGTTTATACATATTTTAAGTACAAGTTATTGTGAAATCTGTAGGTTAATATGTTCTATTACTGTACCAAATTTCAACTTTCTACGTTAAACGGTTTCTGGGAAAAACAGTTGTGGCATACAGACAGATAGACACGTGAGTCAGACGGACAGACACGTGAGTCTTGCTTATTAATAAGGTATTGAGCCTCAAAAACTATAAATAAGTGTGATATTATATAATTTATTAAAAAGCTTTGAGAGTAAAAGACATATTTCTAGATAACTAATGATTATTTCGACATGGTAAAGAAGGTTCACTTCATCGGTGAAATTATGTGATTGAGGCTCATAACCTTTTTTGGTTGTTTCCTAATAATTAATTTTTTACTAAACCAATGATAGTCAAATTTTTCGTATATAGAGATCATATTAGAAAATAAACTGCAGGTTTTTATTATCCACATTATAATTATTGTGTTTTTATATATTCATTTATTTTATATGTTTTATGCATAAAGAAGACTAGCAAACGTTTATATAGTGTTGTACTCAAGTGTTAGAAGAATAAAAATGATACTTTTAAATACAACAAATGAAAAAATAAGCTCCGTAAAACTTTATTTAAATCGAAACTGAGATGAATGAAAAAGTTTGCATTTTTTCATGAAGTCACTAATGAAAAAGGAACTTATTTTCTATAATTATTTGAAAACTTTCCAGATTATCAATAATTTGGTATTTTGGGCGTAGTTAATCCTACTCTCATAGTCAGAGGCAACGTAAAGATTTTAATACACTCGGTCTTAGTTCCGTAGAAGAAAGTAATATCACTGTACCAAAATATAAAATTGAAATTTATGTCCTAATTTTAATTACATTTTCAAGTAGACTAGGATTATATGAGTGTCACTTAGCTTTGTTCATTGTTTTCCATTGATAATAGTTTTCCAGTTTTTATTTGTTGCCTGAAAATTTTCCAGCACATTTTATTAAATTTTAATAAAAATCCATAAAAAATCCTTCCTGGCTTAATGGTATTTTTTGATGAAGCAACAAAACATTAAACATAACTCAGTACAACAGATTAAAAACACATAGTATAATAGATTAAAAATTGAACTGATTACAACAAGTCATATTCATAATTCCAAAGACCAATGTACTTCGACGTTCTCCATACAAACATCCCGTGAAATTGATGCGGATTCACCCGATATCAGTAGGAGTATCATTTGTTTTTTATAGGCTATACAGGTTGTTGTTAAATGGTATATAAAATTGCAGATTAAACTACAGATTACTAAAAATATAAGATAAAAGTAATTTCTAAATTGTTTCAAGTTGCGAGAAATATTTTATGTGTCAATGACAAAATATTTTTTATTTTTGACATTTTTTAATCATAATTACGTTTACACTTTTCACGATTATGAACAGAAAATCTATTTAAAAAAGGAAAAATGCAACCAAATTAATAGCATAATCGATTTTTCTTTTCACAAAATAAAACCCGTATTGCTCACTGTTCAAGGCAAATTAATTATTAGGTGCCTCGCGTCATATATCGTTTAGATGAGACCGCGCGGCGCTCGGTGTGCGTGTACTATAGAACGCCTAATCCTTGCAATAACGGTGAAATAGTGTGTCTCGAGAACGGAATATAATTGTATTATTCTTTATTTTGCAACTCTTGCTGTACCCAGCATCTGGTAAAAGTCAAAGAACACTTTTAAGAATCATCAAAACCGGTCAGGTAATCCTGGAGATTAAATGCTAAAATGCAACTGATTACTTACAGTAATAGTTTGCCATATTATATATATATATATATATATATATATATATATATATATATATATACATAAAAAATATTAATAATTACATAACGTTAAAACATAAAAATATTAGTCGTGGTACAATGAATGTATTAAAAGTTTATTTTAATTTATTTTAAACATTTCATAATTATTTTCTGCTAGCTTTCACGGTTTTAGAACTTCCGAGTGGGTGGTTAAGTATGAACCAATTATTAACATTATAACAATAGTTAACGATGAACAAATTAATTTAAATGTCTATAAATTTGCTTTTTCTTAGGTCGATGCAAGATTATGCCGAAATTCATAATGACTCTGTGAATAATGGACTCATAGGAAATTATGAATAAAATTTAGAAAACTTACTCTTTCAATATTCTAGCTAGTTAGATTATTCCAACAATTTAAATAATCTAAGAGCATAGCGACCGTGTGAAAAACAGATAGGAATATAGAAGTATGCATATTTAACAAGCTGTCTAGCTCTTGAAAGCGTAAAGTTAGGATGACATTTGAGATGACCATAGAAAACTTTTAAATAGCTCTAATAAGATCTCAAGTTCTGGTTTGGCTTTAAAAAAGACTATCAAAATTTTATGACTGCGAAATTGAAAAATTATATTTTTTCAGAAATATCGGCCTTTATGAGACGAAAATATGACTAGGAGTAAGAACCAGAAAAGAGCCCATGCCATTTTGGCATAATAACAAAATTCCACATTTTGTGACCGAAAAAATTGAAACATTCCATTCTTCCAGAGGTAGTCGACCCTCGATACTAGATGACGAGAAATAATTGAATAATCTCATGCATTCAACTATCATAATCACGGGTGATTTTAACGTGAATAACAAAGACGGAAAGGCAGAACGTGCCGAGTTTTTATGCCGTGAGTTAGGAGTTAGCTCGCTGAAAATTACAGGACTGATCACATTGGTCAATACGGCGATCGACATGATATTTGTCCGGCATCTGAACTCAATCCAGTATACGCCACATGTGTCATGCCTCAGTTATCACCGACCCATACTGCATAGAATAAAGTGTGTGAATCTAGATTTACGTAGAACAGAAACATAAATAAAGGATTTATATGTATATATATATATATATATATATATATATATATATATATATATATATATATATATATATATATGTGTGTGTGTGTGTGTGTGTGTGTGTGTGTGTGTGTGTGTGTGAGTGTGTGTATGTGTGTTTGTGTGTGTGTGTGTGTGTGTGTGTGTATGTGCGCGTGCGTGTGCACGTGTGTGCGTGCGCGTGCGCCTACGCGTGTACGTGTGTGCCTGTGCATGTGCGTGCGTGTGTGTGTATATGGCTAAGGGCAAGCCCTTAGCGTTGCACGCGTGGATTTTTTATGAAAGGACCGAGAATTACTAACAGATTTTAGGGCTATCGAAACATTTAAACAGCAGATTTAATTTTTTTCATTGCATCTCTCTAACCGAAGATTGCGCCCGTTTCGAAGTTTCTTGCTAGAGGAAATGATCAACTGCTTCTCTGTCTTGTCTTTCTACATAGGGAGTGCTATGATGATATTAACTTGAAAATCTTATTCTAATTTTTTTACTGCGTAGGACATACCGAGTTTTATGGTACAAGAATTTTAGTATATTTCAGATTGAAAAGTATTCTATATATTAATTAACATTTTCAGCTATACACGTACCATATATTTTTAAAAAATTCTGATTGTTTAAGCGTGATTAAGTAACAAACATCCAAATTACCCCGTTGCACACACTCATTATCATCTGTCATCAAATTATAAAAAAACGAAAGTAATTTCATTTTAATCATGTCTTCGGAGATTTATTAGTAGATTATAATTTGAGCACCATCATGTAAATTTATATTATAGACGGAATATAATTAATTTGAAGAATTAACCCTCTGTCTGCGGTAAATTTCTGACAAAAATATTTAACGTTTGTTGCCTGGGTTTTCCAGACCCATTCCTTAAAACTAAAGAGGCAGTTTAAAATGTTTGGATACAAAGAATATTTCTTGGTTACAATAATATAATGTAAGAAATAAAATAAACAATATCTAGCTAATATAATAACGTACATGTATGGATATAGAAAAGAGAATATATAAAATATGTACATTTAGCAAATATAGTAACGTACAACAAAGGTTTTTTAAATTGCAAATTTTTTTTAAATTATATCTGAAACGCACATATGACATTTGGACAATTTTTAAAAATTATATTCGAGTGCTTATGACAGAGAAACTTATCACGCTAGTTGCACCATATTTTGTTTTTCCTGTTCATTTTTTATTGTACGCAAATGACAAAGCTTTCTATCGTTATCAGCTGTTGACACACATGCTGATGTTAGGAAGATCCAGTATTGTGGTTACTACTGTATCCAGTGATATTCTTTTATGATAATAGGTTAAGAAACATGTAGTAAACCTTTACATCGTTGTTTATTTAAGTATGTAGTTAGTACATTGGAACGGAAATATTGGGTTTGAATCTCAAAATATTTTTTTTTTGTACTAAGTGAATCAAGAAATTTGTTAAATAGAGCTAATATGAAGAAAAAATAAATATTTTCCTTTAAATTTCTTCTTCTATTAAGAAATTATTACAATTTCATTTAAGATGGGACCGCATTTATAATATGTTAACCATTTATTGGATCCAATGCTGTGTTTATATAGTCAAATATATTTTGACTGTTACGTTTTTTAATTAACAATAACAATTATAACACAAATTGTAAGGTTAAACATAGGTAATTAAAATTTAAAAATCCGGTTTTTCCTTTAAATCCTTTCTATACAAATATGCAAAATCTATTTTAACTACTTTGCTTGTCTCTTAATTAATTTCCTGTGTTCCTCATTTGAAGAACTTTATTTTGAAACAGGAGATAAATAACAATTTATTGAATTTAACAACAAACAGATTAAAAAAAATGTATGTTTATTAAGAATAAGTACATATGGTCGAAAAATAAATTGAAAGTGTGAGTGAGAAATATATACAACTCTTTTATAGTTTGCATAGTTGTTTATATTTTTGACCACACTTCATCTCTGATCTGCCTAGCCATTTAAACCGTATGCTGTGGTGATGTAAATCTTATGTCACCCTTAAAATACAAAAGGATTGTTCATTCTAACTTTATAAAGATGTAAGCCTTGTTTATTAATTTTAGGGTTTTTGAACAAAAATGGCTTATCTGATTGACAATAAACTCACTTGGTTATCATTAAACTTTTACCGTCTCAAAACTTATAGTATTTTATTTGGCAGAAAAAATATAATATTTTTTTAAAATGTGTGGGTAATAAACAACAATGAATTATTTTGTGAAGAAAGTCAAATTGTGATGATGTTTTTTTGAGTTAAACGATTAAACCATTATAGCTATTTCAAAATAAAGTTTAGTGATATCGTAGACAACATAAAAATCTACAAAAAAGTTCAATGATAATGGCTAATATAAGTTGCTTATCAGGAGTCATTGCATATTACAATGACTTCCGGCATAAGTACAATTTGTCATCGACTAAGCACAAAATAAATAGTTAGACTGCTGAGAATACTATTTATAAATTATTCCTAAGTAATTATTATATGATAAAAAGCACTTAACACAAAATGTAGTCTGTCCCTTTTTTCCAG